>JAGFZM010000152.1:801614-823017 GCA_017657215.1 Limnothrissa miodon | reverse complement strand
ATTAAATACTTGTCCATCATTTCCTTCTCTGAGTCTTAATGGGAGAACTTTATATATATGCACATATAGCACGCATGATCATTAAAATGTGGATCATGTAGACAGGCTTAAAGAAATTATCCGGAGTAAAATACACTTTAGATCAATTTACAGATGATTGGGAGTACATACGTTGAGTTGACATCAAAATCATGTCATTCGGATGTGTTATGAGAAAGTTATATTTTATCGTTTTGAGCCAAAACTCGTTAGCCTGGAAGTGACCAGGGCATATCGTTTCCGCTGTTTTTATACCTCTTCTACAGTTCCAAACAACATTACACTTACGTGGTAATGAGTAGAGGGTCCCTAAAGCCAAACCGAAGTATCCCGAGGTCAGGGCCCTTCCAAAGGCCACCAAGGCGACCGCCAAGGGCGCCAAATCGAATGAAAATATAAAATATGGGGGGGGGGGGGGGGGCTTCATGATGATGCGGTTGCGTTGCAAGTCACTGTCGCACACAAACGGTAAACTTGAAAAATGAATAGGACCAAGCTGTCGGGTGCCCAAGGTCGAAAGAGAAGGAAAGAAGACCAGGAGAAGAAAGCCCAGTATAGAGATATGTCTTTTCATGTCAGACATTAGTTGTAAAATTTAATCAAAATTGTGTTTTGTGTCACTGTTAATGGTTGACGTTTCATTGTTGGTAGGACAAGCTAGCTATCACTGCGTAACGTTACTCCGCTAGCATTGGCTATTTCCAGAAAGCTTGTGGGCTATCGTTTAGCCTACATAGCTTAATCCACAGCTGCAACAAAATCATTTTTTTGTAAAGGAAACTAAATCCTAGAGTTAGTCTTGTGTGCCAAACTACTTTTAAAAATAGCCTAGCTAGTTTTCTGTTGTTTTATCATTTGTCGAGCCTTCCAGCTAGGCAAAGTAATCAGAGAAAACATAATGATTGTGATATGAGGTTGAAAGCTGTGGCATGCTTGGGAGACGTCAGGCTTATGAAAAAAAAGGAAAATGTGCAATTAAATGGACATGATGACATCATTTTGATTTGCTAGAATTGTTCTGTTGAATAGAAAACCATTTCATTGTTTCAAATATAGCTCAAAATTATATTTAATTGAGTTAGTTTGCTTGAACATCTTACGGTAAAATGGCTTATGTAGAATCTGCTATGTAGGCGTATGCATTCCACATACTACAAAGCCTGGATTGTATTTGCAGTCATGTAAATAGTAGACACATGTGAATTCACAACATGATAAATGGGATTGTGTTGTTGAGTGGTGTGTTATTATGCTAATATCATATTATATTTTAAAATGTCCAGATGCACTCCAGAGATTTATGCAGAGACCCTCACCTGAAGAAAGCTCAGGTGACCCCCCAGGTTCACCTATCTCTGAATCTTGTAAGTTTGTTTATTTATTTAAGTTTTTGGTAGTAATAGCATTAGTTTTAGGAGGTAGTGGGCTACACATGCATACAATATTAATAAAGCTATAATCATCTGTTATAGGAGTATGTTAATACACTCAAAATATGAACTCACACTTCCAGTCATTGTAAAACTAAATTTCATTTTTTATATGTATTTTTATTGCATTTGTGTGTCTACATTTTATTTATTTTCAGTCTTTGCCATTCTTAGTTTGATGAAGATCTGTGTTTTCTTATTTATTTATTCTTATTCAATTCATTAAAATTGTTGGTAATGTTCCAAAGTTACTAAAAATAAAAATGTTCTGAGACCATTATATTGTCTGTAGTTCATGTTTGAAATATAAATGTACATATAACATAGTGCACTTATATCAGAATGATTACATGGAATGGATGTGGTTTAAACAGGATTCCTGCGGGGTCTTTATATATAAATAAAGTCCTTTTTTTTTTCTTTTTTTTTTTTTGCTTTAATTTTTTTTTTTTTGGGGGGGGGGTTTAAACAGTCCTTCTTTCGAAATTAAAATGCATGCAACAGCAAAGCTTAGCTTACTAACACGTTGGAATTTTGAAATGTCGCGACGGAAGACGGCTTTTGCAAGGAGAGGTGTGTGTGAGCAGCAAACTTTTGGAGTTATGGTGCGTGTTTGTGCCTATCCTGGTTGCACACAACTTCATTTCAAAAGAAGTACTATGTTTAAAAAAAAAAAAAAAAAAAAACCTGCAAAAATGGTGAATTTCCAGAGCGTGTTAATTCACACTTGGAAATAGACTCCTACAGACTTCCCCTAAAGATGGCAGCTAAAGGTACTGGCTCGTTAAAATTCATTCTGGACTCTCCATCCGACTACATGAAGACCTCGGGATACTTCAGTTTGGCTTTAGGGACCCTCTACTCACTACCACGTAAGTGTAATGTTGTTTGGAACTGTAGAAGAGGTATAAAAGTAGCGTTTTGTAGCGGCGGAAATGATATGCCCTGGTCACTTCCAGGCTAACGAGTTTTGGCTCAAAACGCTAAAATGTTTTATGTCAACTCAATGTATGTACTCCCAATCATCCGTTAATTGATCTGAAGGGTATTTTACTCTGGATAATTCCTTTAACTCATCATTGGCTTCTTCTGTCCACCTATGCCATTTCTGTCCCTGCCTCCCACCTCCCACATTGTGTCACCAACTCTTTGTGAGTAGAACCATTTTAAGACTGACCCTGCAACTGGCCCTGCGCTGTCTAACTCAGACCCTTCCAATGTTACCTCCATGACTGATCCCACCCTTTGATCATCATTGCAGACTGCATCTACATAGTCCGGCCAGAACTCGCAAAGATACCTATGACTTGACTACCATATAATAGTTGCTAATGAATATTTTTTACTTAATATTTTTTTTCTAATGACTTGATCATGTTTTTTTTCCCCGAGTATAGGCTCTACAAGTCCAGCCAGAAGAGGCAGGAACTCCCTACTGACTACTGTCCTCAATGGAAGCTAATTGTCATCATGGCAGATGCATCTTAACACACGTGTAACATATTTATTGCAGCCTCCCTGTAAGAATGTTGTTGTCTAGAGGGTGTTTTAGGGACAACCTATAAACCTGACGTGCTATGCAATGCATTTAGCGGATAGCTTTTTTCCTTTTTTTTTGCTTTGGGTTCACACTCAGTTGCACATACGTGAACGAGACTGTAAACATTAGGGAGCATTTAAAAAGCACTTTGAACAGAATTCCCCTTTGGCGACATAAAGTTCAATTAAGCAAACACCCTCTCTGCTCGTTAACCCCGGCCCGTACCTTGCCATTGATCAATACGGCCATAAAATCTCCGCTAACAAGTGCAGGGAGGTGTAACACCTATTTTCGGAGGGCCCACCCTAGAGTGAAAAAAATCTGAGCATATATTTAGGGTAGGTGGTGGTGGTAGTGGTTAGGGTGGGGAGGGAGATGGCACCTTTTTAGTCCCACTAAGTCTTTACTGTTAATGTGCGCATTAGTGTGCAGGGTCTCTCCGGACTGGAGTACTTCTCCAACTTAATTATTAAAAGTGCTGGCTAATGAACCCTAGGATTACTGAGGTGATAATCACTGTCTTGGTAGGTGCATTAAGTCCTGTGTCATTACTCTGGGAGCACAGAGCACAAAGAGAATGAGAGAGAGAGAGAGGGTGTGGGTCTGAGATGGGGGATTGAGGGAGAAGAGATGGCACTAGAAGTGAGTGAATGAGACTGAGAGGAAGAGAGAAAGAAAGAAAGAAAGAGAGGAAGAAAGAAAGGGAAGGAGCATAGGGGGCAAGGGACAGGCGGAAATTTGCCTACATAAGCCACCCTCTGAGATTCCAGTAAAATGGAAACACACAAAATGACAGAAACGATTTGTACCCTCGATCCCTGTACATGCATTTGTTTGACTAATGGAGGATATCTTGTGACATAGGCCACAACAAATTACACCGCTGGCTATTTCAGCTGTCGTCAAACATTTGGTAAGAAAATACAGATAGCTGCAGAAATCATACTAGGCAAGCACCACACACACACGCAAACACATACACATACACAGACACACACACACACACACACAATGTAGGCTAATACAAAAACATTTGTCATACAACAGTAATTAATGTTTACATATACATAAAGTTGTATGTACTGATATACAAAATATAGATTTAGTTGTGCACTGAATGTATGTATAAAGCACAATGACTGCACGTATCTATGTACATATTATGTACTACTTTACATGGATGTGTACTGTATGTTTCTAAGGAATTCTTTAATCAAAGCTTTTTTTTTGCCTATGAGTGTGAGTGTTTGGTGTGTGTGGGGGGGGAGCGGGATGGATGTGTGTCTGTATATACCGTATGTGTGTGTTTGCTTGTATGAAAGCAGAGTGGCCTCCTTGTGACATTTCCGCAGCATGCACATGGCTTCCCACAATGCCACACAGCGCTCCCACCCGCCAGGGAGCCGATCCTCTCTCATTTACCCACGATCCTGCGCTCTCACTCCCCCCGGATGGTGGTTATGTGGGGGTGAGGGGGGGTTGGATGTGGGCTGCGTTGATGTCCGGTGGGGCAGCGCTCGATTTATCATCTTTTAAAACGACGCATCACATTCATCACCTGGGTGTTAGCCGTGCAACAGCCTCACAAATGAGCTTCATTAGCCCACTATTGGGGCTGTAAGTACGCTACTAATTAAATTCAAACAGACTGCGCTGACCAGAGACGCAATTATATTATATGCACCCAACATGATGAAGTATTCCTCGCCCTGCACTGTGGTAAGGAGGCAGCCGAACATGCAAATATTTGCATATGGTTGACCCTGCTGCGCAGTCCCAGAACCCGCCACTGGCACCTCCAGTCTGTTTGATAGTGTTAATTTGTTTTTTTGAATAATAATAAAGGGCTGCTTTCCTTGGCTTTGCTGTGCAATTAAGCCCAGCCTTTGTGTTTGAACCTGACATATGCAGACATGCCTGGCTCAGTGGTCCGCGGTTGCACAACTAGTAATTGGAACGGTGAGAAATGGAAATTTGGGAGGGTGCTGGGGAGTGGGGGGTGGGATAAGAATAGCACAAATTAAATAAGAACTGAAAACAAATCTAAACAATGAAATACTTTGATTTCATTTTGATGTGTTTCAATATGGTGATCTCAGCTGTAATGTCTTGATGCATTTTGTTTGTAGCACAGTAAGTCCTAAAACTACTCAGGTGCCACTATACCATCACTGGGCCTTACGGTAGCAATCGTTACCCAGTCCCTTAACCCCTCCAGCACATCACCATACATGTAGCAGCATAACAACAACATACAACTTACGAACCTGAACATGAACCGCACAAACGGCTTTCATACTACTTATTCACTTGTCAGCCATGTTACTGTAACTGGCACAGCTGAGTGTCCTTAAGAATCAATTTAAAAATAAAAACCATTTACCTTTGGCAGATACTTTCTTCTAGATTTTGTCAGCTATCAATTACTTCAGGGCCAGCCTCCCCTATAGACCAACTTGGGGTTAAATAATGGTGGCAGTCAGGCTTTGAACGCACAATATCCTGGCACACTAGTCAGGTTCCATTACCACTATGCCACTAGGTCTTATATAATGTTCAATAATGCTAATAGGAGATTGGAAAATGAATGTTGTGAATTTGAAACAACATTCAAACTTTCTGTTCTTCAACACCAGCATTTCATCTCACCAAAATACTAAATACTAGCTGAGCGAACAGTAAACTGTTACTACCGTAACTGTAATTAACTTATTTTAGTCAACTTGTAGTTAACTTATCATGCCCCTGTTCATTTATTTCAGAAGCGGCCAGTCGGCAGCGGTCGTATGTCCAAGAGCACTGTAAGAAAGGCAACAACAAGAAGAGGAAAAACAAATACTCTGCCAGCAGTCCAAACTGCAAAACAAAAGAGAACACACACAGAGCAGTTTGGCTCCCAGAAGCAGCGTTACGATGCGGGGACAGAATGGGGTTTAATGACCTGCAAACGCCGGAGATCTGCTCAAGTCAAATGGGCAGGTTGGGCCACTGTATGAACGCCATAGGACCTGAATGGTCACAGATGTCATCGAGCGGAGGGGAGCGGTGCCCCTCTCCACCCACCACTCTGCCTCTTTTTCCACTCCATTGAGCTTGTTACAGCTTCTCTCTCCCCCGCGCAAATACGTCCCCTGCACCACGTGCCCTCACCACAGCCACCGCACACAGGCATACAAACACACACACACACACACACACACACACACACATACATACCAGCAGGGCCCCTCCTGTCCTGGGCCTACCCTGTGTGGGGCCAGAGGCCCATGGGCCAGTGGAAATGGATTGTGAAAATGGAGCCCTCGGGGTAGCAGTGGAGTGAGCAAGAGGAGACGAAAGAGACAGAAAGACTATCCCAGTACACACACACACACACACACACCTGCAAAAACAGAAAAACGTCAATTGTGTTCTCCAGAAACAATGACACCCCAGGCTGACTTTTGCACTCTTAATATACACACACACACACTCTCTCCGTACTACCATCCACTACCACCTCCACCCCTTCCCACTCACACACACATACACACACACACACACTCACCTCACCCCAAACCATTCTAACCTAACCAACACCCCTCAAAAAAAAAAAAAAAAATCAACAGGACCTCTTGGGCATAGCCTCCCATTAAAGACATCTGTGCATACCCAATGAACAGATAAATCATTTTTGCAGAACAATTTTGATAAATGAGCTGTACGCGTCGGTGTGCCTCGGCTGCTGTGTCTCCGTACCCAAGTGGTCCATCAACAACCACCGCTCTTGTCTCCAAAAGGCTGCGGGCTGATTGCAGACCTGTGTACAGAGGATGCCAGATCCACAGCCTGCCAAAGCTAAAGGTACACTGGGGGAAGTCACGAGGCTGTCCTCGGAACAGCATACCACATGCTTCTATTCTTATCGCCATGCGTTTAATTACCCCCAAGCTTAACCAGGTACACTTGAAGTGAAAGCCTGTGTTTGACTCTGTAAGTCAGTCCAGTGAATTGAAGCAAGAAAGAGAAGTCATTATAAATGTAAACTAAATGAAGAATATGTAAAGTTGAATGCTTAAGGCATTTCTTGGTTGGGGTCTTCTGTTTGGGTTAGATTTCAGAAGTCTGGATTTTTCTTCGGTAACTGAGAAAACAATTTATGACATACAGTAATTAGAGTGGATATGGAATAAATTTCACAAGAGTCTTCCAACGACTGTCCTCAAATTGAAACAGCAGATATTGAAAATGACTGTTGCATACACACACTAATAGGACTTGGGGTATGAGCTCTGTAGAATCACAACTTACTTCCTGTTTACCTTCTCATGGGCAAATCAGGGTTGCTAAACATTTTAGAAACCAGCCCAATTGCTTGACTAAAATGAAAAAAAATATTCCTAATATTCCAGGCTTATGCAATTTTATGTACAGTCAGCAATGACCCTAGCCAGGCTTCCAAATATGGAAAACATTTCCTGTTTTTCACTCTACTATGTATTTAGATTTGGAATTTGTTTGACTGTTAAAACATTAAAAAACCAAATGTTTCTGGAAATGCTCCATGTAAATAAATTGCCCACAGTATCAATACTAGCTCTCACCCTCAATGCTCTCTCCCTCTCACTTTCCCTCCCTCCCTCCCTCACACTCTCTTCCCCATTCCCTGGCAGATTGTCCGTGTTTGTGAAAGTCTCTGTGAGAGGTCTGCGGAGGTTAACACAGCCAGCGTACTCTCTGATGTTTTCATTGTCCCCCTTTCACTGGACACAGCTAACCTTTGCCTGCCTCGCTTTCATATGCTAAGCCCCGTCAGGCTACGCTGCGCGACCAGCAGGAGAGGCCGCACTTCGACACTGCCTCCTCCAGAGCCGAGACTAACAGCCGGTAAGGACACACCATGTGAGTACAGTATCAAATGAACAAGACTCGAGGAAAGAGAAAGAAAAGAAAAAAACACTTCCATGATTTTTAAAAACACACACATGCACACACACGCATTAACACACACACAAACACACACACACACACAAATAACACCAACATATTTCAAAACATTCATGAGGCAGTTTTTCAGTGACTTGCAGTTAGTTGGTTAGACACTTGAATGATTAGTGCGTTCACGGCTCTAACTGTTGATATCTGTTTATGTGTGGGGGTGGGGGTGTGTGCGTGTGTGTGTGTGTTTGTGGTTCTGGGTATTCACTCTAGAAATGGTCTCCTGTGCTAACTGCATGAGCTCTCTTTGAAAGTCTGTGGAGGCAGTTTTATGCTGCGCACGGAATGCATGGAAAAGCACAACTCTTTTCTACTTCGAGCAGATAGCACGAGAATGACACAGTTTGCATGATCTGTTAACATGTATTCGAAACAAAATAGGAAACAAAACCAAATATGCTCTGAAAACAGACAGACTGTGTTGTGAGTTAGTCAATAGTTACATTATAAAAGTGATGCAATAACTCCCTTGGAGTTACTGGGTGGAATAAATCTTAACCCTTTTCTGAGTCACTCAAGAGCCCTCTGCAGGAGAGCATCACTCTGTTAGAAGTTATTTAACTATAATGACCAAATTACAGAATATTATTCTGCTTATTACACAGCTACCTATTGAAGATACATTAATAAATGACATGCCAATGAAGGATTGGTTATCATTGTTTTCATGATAATTTCAATCATTAAACCACAGATTAGAACCTTTCTACTTAAAGCCTTTTTTTGACAAATGCCTCTGTAACGCAAATTTTCGGTTGCTGTGGTCCGTTATTTTGCAGGGGAATATTTTACAACCAAGTTCTTATTCTTCACACCCAGCTGTGTGTAGCTGTTGTGTTGCGACGGCGCACCCACTGAGTGTGTCAGCGGTCAGGCTGAGGCTGTATGGTAATCGTGTCATAATGTTATTTAGATCAATTGATCCTCAGGAGCTTCCCTGGCGTGGCCAGCTCGGCTTCTCTAAGGTCAGGAGCCATGGGGGTTTCTGCGTCTTGCATTTGCAAAAACATTTCGGGGTGACACTAGCGCAGAGCCCCCTGGAGGAGTATGTTGTGGTGCCCCAAACACACACACACACACACACACACATCCCCCACATGCGTTTCTTGACCCAGGACTGCATCAAATGGTGAGACTTATTTGCGAGCTCTGCTGTTCTCTGTCCCATCGGTGAACTCAAATTAGAGCCAATTGACAGGTTGCCCTATCATCAGTACCTCACCTCGGAGACAGACGAGCTAACGGCAAGTCGCCTGCCTCCTTCTCGGTCACTGCATCACGCAAATGGGAAAGTGTCGTCCCAAACCTCAAGTAGTCAAGTGTTACAGCACTGACTTATCGCACACACCTTCAAATGCTTGGTCCCATGAGGTGGATTTGGTTGTCTAAACCTCCCAGCCATTGTTATCTCTGCATACTATAAAGGGGGGTTTTAACATGTAAAGTAATCTATAAAGACCTTCCTTAAACTAAGTCATCACATAATAATCACCTCTGAGGATGTGTTTTTACCAACGCCAAAAAGGCTAGTATTTTAATTTTAATAATGAATATGGTGAATACATTGTTTATGCTTTTTATTCGGCACCAAGTCAGTCTTTTGTTTTTCCAGCCAAATTTTTGAACACCTTTCAGTATTGTCTGGCTGCAGTGTGGATGACAGATCAATCTGTTCTGGCATTGTGTAACCCCCAGCTACAATTAGACTTCTAATTGGGGCAAATGGACGAGTATAATTTGTGTCTGTGATGGTTGTTATTACAACCTTTGTGATGGAGGTAGAGGTAGATGCAGCTCTTCCCAGGGTCTAAGCCCAGTGGGGAAACGAGACTGACTCCCAGCTTACCTCAGTAAGGCCAGATAACACCATTGACTCAGGCTTCACTGGCCATATTTCTTCTCTCTCTCTCTCTCTCTCTCTCTCTCTCTCTCTTTCTAAAAGTGCAGCTGACCACAGATGCACAAACATACAAACACACACGCGCACACACACAACACAAACAAAGACACACTCGTATCCACACAAGACCACAATGTGCACATAGATATACACACACACACACACAAAGCCAGGCAAACACACACACACAAAAAAACTTGCAGGCGCTTCCCAAGGGGCCCATAGGAGTTCTCAGTACTATCCAGTCTCCCTTGACAATTCGGTTCACCAGGTGTTGTCTGCAACAGGCAATTAGTAGAATAGGTGTACCTGTCAATCATGGAGGCTGGAAGATTAGCTGCTTGGCTGTAATTAGCGGGTTAGAGGCTCCTTGGCCCAAAGGATAAAGGCTTTGCCAATAATGGGCCCAGGGGTATTAATTACTGAAGGTCGAAGCAGCCGAAAAGGCCAGGATCTTAGCAGCAGCGCACGTAAGATGATTGTTTAAATTTCAAAAATAATACTGGTCTGACAGTTGTTAGTGTCCCCTGGGGTTGTGGGTACAAGGTAGCCGAGGTAATTAGTTTGAAGAGGAAAGGGCATGGTTGCAGGCATGTTTGTGAAGAGTGAGGAAGGGAGCGAGTCAGAGAGAGAGATAGAGAGATGGGGGGAAAGCGAGTGAGAGAGTGTGAGTGAGGGATAAGGGAGAGAGTGAGAGTGAGGGAGCCATAGAGACAGGGCCATAAAAAAGATGAGGCGATGGAGAGGGAAGCAACTGCAAGAGGAGGAGTGGATGTGTGTGTGTGTGTGTGTGTGTGTGTATGGGGGGAGGCAGTGGTGGAGGAAGAGAGGTAAAAAAGGATGGATGATATAAGCTAGACACATCATATTTTTCCAACCCCCTTAAAACCTGCCTCCCGCCTCTGGTATTCCCCTGGCCACCTTGCCCACTCCTCACTCCTCGTGCAACAACAAAAACCCCTTAAGCTCTCCACCAACACCGTCTCCATGGCTGCGAGCCTGTTGTGGCATTGAAGACCTGGGGATGGTGGGGCAGGTTGAGGCAGGTGTGTGGGGGCGTAGCAAAAGGGGGCAGGCATGGAGGCAGGCAGGCGGACATGTTGGCTGGTGGTTGTGATGGTAGGTAGCTGGGAGTGGTTGGGAGGTGGTTGGGTAAAGGTCTTATTAAAGTCCTAAAGATGGCCTGGCAGATGCCGCGAGGAGGCAGGAAAACAAAAGAAGCCACTCACCTTATGTCTCGGGCGGTGCGGGTGGGGAGGGGGCGGCAGATGCCAGGGAAAATAAAAAGCGGGCAGACGGGTGGTGGTGGGGTTCAGCCAGAGTTCAGCTGGAGGAGAGTGATAAAGTGGACCTGCCAGTGGCTTACGGGGCCCCCGAGGCCCCCAGGGCTGGCCCTCTCTCTGCCTGCTCATAAAGGCATTAAAGCACAGAGAGCCTCCCTGACCCCCACTCCACCTCCCGCCACCACCTTCAGACCCTACCTCACAGGCACAGCCTTGGACCCCCCCTTAGGCATCAACCAGCAAGTGCACAGGACATCGTCACCTGACACTCATGATCCCATTTTATTTTTGCTAGACATAATGAAATCTTTCAACTTATTTTTAAAATAGAAACCTGTGAAGACTATGTGTATATCTCATAGACAAATGGCTTTAAATCACAGTACCTGATAATCTTTCTTTAAAACAACCTTTTCCCCTTTGGATACAATTTACTTATAACATGTGTCATTTTAACATAAATACTCAATACATTCTCAGAATGCTTTCTCCTTTTTCAACTATAAGAGCCAGGGATAAAAGCGGTTAGAATAAATGCAGTGTTATTCTCCCCGAACACTGGTCACATAGTTTATTTTGACAACACAATAAACCTTGTCATTGGCGTGAAACATAATATTTCTCAGGCTGTAGAATACACGGCACAATATGGATGCTAAAATGGATTATTGTGCACTTCAAAGAAACGAAAGAGCTGTGTGTCTATTGTTAAATTCAAACACTCATTATGTCGTTAAGATCACTTTGTGGAGATCTTGGAAATTTATCTTCGGGTGTAAACTTTATTTATGTGACACTTGTCTTTAGCCAGATTACTTGGAATATGGGAATTCTTGATATCTGTCAAAAATATATTTTTCCAAGCATTTATAGACGTGTGTTTTAAAATGGAGATAAAACCGGTCCCTGTTGGGTCCCTCTGCCTGGATCCTTATGACGACATGGTCTATGATAAGATTTATCACAGCCAGCATTGATCTGCCTCTGTGGGCCAACGAGCAGAAGATCAGGGGTGATACACTCACAAGGCCTTCTGGATGATACTGGCCCAAGATTTATTCATGCTCGCTTGCTTTCCGGCTTGGCTCGGGAATCAGAAAGGGATACGGGCTGAAATGGAAAGAGCAGGTGGGATCCGAAATATAAAAAAATGAAATGAACATTATAGCCATCCACTCATGTAGTGTCTCTCTCTCTTTTTCTCCATCTCTTTCCTCTCTCTTTCCATCTCTGTGCCTCTTTCCTTCTTTACAGCCCTGAGAACATAGCCAGGCAAAGAACAATAGCCTTTCGTGAACACTCAAGATCCAACATCCAAGCGTAGCAACAGTCACGCAGACTCTGCAGTCCTTCAACAACACTCTCCCTGCACTCTTCTGCACTAGCCCTGTGAACATTCAGATGAATGCCACTGCCATGCCACTGGTCCTCTTGATGCCCTTCCATAGACTCAGTTTAACCAGCAGAGGGCAGTGTGGTGCCCAAGCGCTCACCTACCCCTCGGCCCTCCCCGCTGCAATCCGCCTGCAGGGCTCTATAAATCTGGCCTCATGTAAAACTCTGCACTTGTGGCTCTGGGACAGAGACCCCCGTGGTTGGCGCGGGGAGCGTGGCTTGCCCAGCACACAGTAAACATGTCACTGAGCCCTAATGCAGTCCGCGCTGCTTATCAGACCCAATTATGCGGTAGCCATAAATAAACAGGGAGGAACTACAGAGAGAGAGAGGGAGAGGCCAGAGAGTGTAGACCTGCTACAGTGGTCTAAAGGAAGGGGAGGTTAAGGGGTTCCAGACCCACTGTCAGGGCTATCTCTATGGGTCAGCCTTAAAGGGCCTCAGGGGGGCAGACATTTGAGCATCAACTTACTCCTCATGTGACTAAACTCTACTGCTACATGTTCAGTTGAAACTCTGCCCATGATCAACCCTGCTACTAGAGGAAAAATTCATGTGCGGTACATGGTTCTAGAAGATTCTAGATTCTGGATCAACCAAGGTGTAGGGTCTCACTTTTACTTTTACTACTACTTACTACATCTACTCTATACTTACTACTACTTACTTTTTCTTCCTGTCATTCACCTTGTTTTGCCATTGGAAGGAATTGTAATTAAACACTTTAATAAGATTCACTGAAAACAATGGACTGAATAGAATAAAAGGTCAAGTCAAATTACACATGATTTAAAGATCTGAAATGTACAAATGCAAATAAGTGCAGCTTATTAGCAACATAAAGGCCTTTTTTTCTTGTGTTAGACAAAATGCTTATTTTGTAACACTGTCACCGCAAATTGGACACACTTACATGTGTCACTGGAATTGTAACAACCACATAGCTGACACCTTATCAACACAGGACTTGGAAATCAGTATAAGGGCTTACTGAATAACACTACTAAACCTACTGGACAGAAGAATCCAGCAAATGAAGAAAAAACACAAACTAAGGTAAAAAAAAAAAAAAAAAACACCAGGCCGCCTCTTTAATGACTGTGCAGCATACCGTGGCTAAATAATTCATGAGCACGGCCTGCATTATGTCCAAGTAAGACATGCAAATGTCTGCTCATACCTCAGCAACTGCTCTCGTCTGCCACCATACGAACGAGTCACATTCAAAACACAAATGGAGCACGGCCATGAGCAAGAGTTGCGGGGTGGAGGAGGTGGCGCGGGAGAAAGAAAGGGAGAGAGAGAGGAAGCAATGAATTGATTTATATTTACAACGATGACTGCTGGGGCTTTACAGCATGTTTTCGGACGACTGCGCAGCCGATGGTAAATCCGCAGCTGGCGTTCCCCAGGCGTCTTTTACACCAGACACCAGCACCCAGACCCCAGCCTTGTTTAGGAGGAAACAAATGGCATATGAAAAGACATTAAGTTCCACATGTTATGCACAGGTGTCAGTGTAATAACGCATAGCAGAGAGAGAGAGGAGAAGAGAGAAGAGTGGAGAAGTAGCAAAGGGTGGAAAAAAGAAGGGGGGTGAGGGTGATGGAGAAAAAAACTAGCAAGCGTTTTGTTTATTTGACGAAGTGCAAGAACTGGAGAGGAAACTGCAGCAAAAAAAGCACCTTTTATTTGATCTTCCTGTAACAAGGAGTGGATTAAACCAGAAACCAAATATCAGCTGTGATTTTATCAGAGCTTCTGCAGCCTCCAGTCTTTAAAAAAATTATGATAGCATTTCATTCATAACATTCACTGCAGTGATGTTATATGAGGCATATTGTTTTCTATGAAAAATGGATGCTATATCACATTATTGGTAAAAGAAAGGGGGGGGGGGTATCAATGAAACCACTAGGTTGCAATCAGTGAATGTGCCATCTGGGCAAAGACATGGGCATTGCATCCTCTTTCGCTCTTTGGCACTATTACATTGCAGTCGGTCTCAATGGAGACCCCAGCCTGTGGACCTCAGTGCCCGTTGCGTCTCTCTGGCCTCGACTTGTTGGCCTGGCCAGTAGTGCCCATGGCAATCCAGTACTAATCACTCATGGAGCTGGAGCCAGAGTCCAGTCTCTGATGGCAGACTCTCTCTTTCTCTCTTTCGCTCTCTCTCTCTTTTTTTTTCTCTGTCTTTCTCTGTCTCACACACACACTCACCAACATTTTGCAGCTAGCCCAGCATTCACCAATAAACCAGGAAGTTGTGAATTGTGAAGGTGTTGCTGTGGTTCTGTGGAATCCTGTTTTGGGTAAATATGAAAAAAAAAAGTCTTTATTTTTTTGCCACCACAAAGCTCAAACAACCGGGAAATGTGGGATTCTGGTAAGAGTCAAGGAACTTTTTCTTATTTTCGATATGAAAAAAAGCACAGGGATAAAGATGCCCTTTTCCCTAAAATAATAATAATAAAAAAGAATTCTGAGAGTTGACTCCCCCCTCCCCATCCCCGGCTGTGTCTCTCAGAGGGGGCCTAGGGCTATTAGTGGGCATGGGCTCTGCTGCAGTGTTGGCTCCAGTTAATAGTCTGTCTCAAGTCCATTAGGCACAGTACTGCACTGCTCCCTCCCTCTCTCTCTCTCTCTCCCTCCCTCTCTCTCTCTCTCTCTCTACAGTGTGGCACACACTACCCCCACGGTGGCTCCTGATGTTTATTCTGTGGGCACAAGGCTGCTCTGAGCGCCCTTCTCCTCTCTCATCTCTCCACCCCGCCAGCGAGTCTCTGGCTCTGGCCAGACTCAGCCTGTGGTGCTTGTCCAAACACTGGTCCACTGTAAGCCCTCCAGAGGTACGGCTCTGCATTGGCAGGCTTTATTGTACTTGTGGTGTTGTAGAGATTTGATTTTTTTTTTAATGATGTTCTAAATTTGCTTGTAAGTGATGCTGAAATTTACAATTGAATGTCAAGAGGGAACAGATGAAAATAATAAAATCAAATATGACAGAGACATTCTCAACAGGTGATATTCGAGAGTACTTCAGCATATTTTTCTAGCTGTACCTCTCTCTCTCTCTCTCTCTCTTACACACACATGCACACAGTCATACAGAAATGCATTAGCTCCTTCTTAAGTTTCATTTTAAAGAGAATTGGTTTGGTCTTTATTCCGTTTGGAAAAACAGTTACTGTACATCTTGTGGTATTCTGAAGGAAAGACCCATCCCCCCTGGTGCTATCATCCCATAATTTTTATTTAACATTCCAAGAACCCATGGGGCACGCTTCCCAGTGACTACAATGGCCTTGCATATCAGAGGAAGCTTTTGGCGAATGTCAAATAGTTCCTCTCGAGCATCCAGATCTTTTGCACGAGTCCTATGTACTCCCCTGCAACGAGTGCATTAATGGGCAGAGTTGGCCGTGGGGAGATATGCTCAAGAAACAGATGGACTCCCAACGCCAGGCAGGATTTCTCATCGCCTGGACCGAGGACACTCAAGGACAACGTGTACAAGAGCAGCCTTTTTAAATGCCTCAACCCACTTCTTCTCCTGTGTGTGTGTGTGTGTTAGTGTGTGTGTGTGACACCAGAGCTGCTGATAGCATAAACATCTGATCGGAACCACCGCTGCATACACACTGGGAGCATGCCATGGATTTGTCCAGAACAAACAAAATGCCTGTTTATGTGTGTGTGTGTGTGTGTGTGTGTGTGCATTGTGTCTGGCCTAATCACCTTGTGTGGACTCTTCCATTTTGAATGTACTGTTTTTCCATAGCTGCTGTGTCTAAGAGGTGGGTAGATTTGATCCAGGAGCGCCTCTGAGTCGGACCAGCGCTTGAGATTCTCTCCATCCCTCTCCTCCGTGCTAATTAGGAGCAGGGATGTGCCAGACACCTCTATGGCCTAGCACTTAATTGAGACACTGCTGCTGGAACACTGCTCTGATTACCTTGCCCATCTCTCTCTCTCACACTCATTCTCTTTTTTTCCTATCTATCATTCCATCTTTCCATCATTCCTTCTCACTGTTTTTCTCACTTACTCCTCTTCACCTAGTCTCTTGAGGGAAAAGGTGTGAGGTAAAAACAAAGCATGAAAAGAATATCCCATGCCGTATCATATATTCATACCCTGGATTGGCTTGGATTTGTCTCTTATTTGGGGGATTTTGGAGAATGAAATGCACATATAATGATTTCTTGAGGGTGCCACACCGTGTTGGGAGTCTTTGAGGCTCAAGCTAACATTGCCGTGGCAGACTTTACTAAGGACAAGACACGTTCACGGACGAGCTCACACTTTTTTTCACCTCTGCTTTTTCAAAATATCTCTCCAGTTCTCTTGTAAGGAGCTTTGAGATAGAGCCTGGGGGGAAAGAATCTATAGTACGTAGACCATTGCACTGCGGCCATGCAACCCTTGATAAGACAATGAAAAGAGAGAGAGAGGGAGAGAAAACAAAAAACGCTTGAGTGCAGAGGAGAGTGCACACTAAGGCCAAATAAGTATGGAAAAAGAATTACTAAGTAACATATGCATGTGCTAGGTGCGGTAGCCCTGTTGTTTACGGACAGGCTTTTTATTGCACGAGATGCCTGAGAGCACAGATTTGCATGCAAACAGAGAGGAGGGATGCACAACACTAGCATACACCCACACACACACACACAGAAAGAGACACACACACACACAGAAAAAGACACATACACACACACAGGGGTGGATGCGCTCCAGAAGGCCCTGAAGGAAGACGGGTGTGCTGGACTGGAACAAACCAGTCCCGGGCCCAAAGGGACGGGTGGAGAGGTTGGGTGGAGGGGTGGTGATGGGGGGTGGAGATGTTGCGGTGGTGGGGTTTCGGGGGGGGTTGGGGCGGATTGTGGAGGATGTAGCAGAGAAAAGACAAAAAGAGCCTGGAGCCTCTTGGACCCAGCAGCCCACTCCAGCACAACACTTCACTGCACCCCGACACGAGGGAGAGTCCCGTTCACAGACGACCGAAAAGCGCAAGCTTGATTGGCCTGGGAAGCTTCATCTCAAGCAGCACTATCAACAAGTGCTTAAGTAAAGCAGGCTATTTGTTTCTGTGCGACCTGCAGGGATGTGATTTCAATCCCATCACGCAGATTGCCTGTGTTGAAAAGTCAAGTTTTCCCAGATACATTGGGCAATGTGGAACTCCTTTTTTGCAGATAATAGTCTATATTGGATCATGAATCAAACTGGGACCTTAAATTAAGAAAGAGCTAATTTATCTATGCATATTTATTCCGGCTCTGGAGTGGTTGACAAACATTTGCAGTTTGTGTGTGTAGCACGTGTCGCACGGCAGAAGCAGTTCAGAAGTAGCTTGTGTTATCTGCGGGCCCCGCTGGGCACAGAAACACCAGGTTCCAGGATGTAGATGTAGCAACACTGCCATTCAAGCATGAAAACAACAAGAGGAAACAAAGACTCCACAACCAGATGGAGATTAAATTTGGCTTTTTTTATTGCTGATGTGTGGCACCAAAGCAGGCATATTTCAGAGAGTTTGGAATAGGACTAAGAATTACCTGGATGTTAAATCCTAATGCATCAGAAATTCTATCTGAACTTCAAACACTCCACATTCAAATGCAAACTCTCTCACCAGGTGAAGCGCTGACCTCCCAACGTTTTAAAAAATATAGGGAAGCTTCAAAAGCTAATCATATTTCACTGAGTAAAGCTTAAAAGGTCCACTGCCATAAAACTAGAGACAACCATGACACCAGGGGATTAAATGCGCACATGAACATATTTAGAATTGCCAGTATTTAGAGGAAAGAGACGGGGGCTGACAGAGGGATATGATATGAGGGGGAGATGTCGGGGAAGGAAAAACAATCACGTTTGCCAGCGATGGAGCCTCTCCTAAATCAGCACCATCACCTGCTGGTGGTTACTTACCTTTCCACTGGAGCTTGTCATCAGTGAATCCACCCCCGCACCTCCTCACCCCAACTCCACCATACCCCCGAAGAGTGAAGCCTTCCCCTTAACCTCCTGCCGGCCCCAAGGGGTTACTTAGGGGGAAAGTGAGGGGTCACTAAAAGCCTACAGTAGGAGCTCCAACTCCGCACCAAGGGGGTAATGCCACTTTCACCCCACAACATACTGTTGCGTGGCAGGGCGCAGGATGAGCCACCCTTACGTTGGAGGGTTCAGTGGCAAAGGGCAACACTGAGACTCCTTTACTGCCATTCGAGTCACCACTCAGGGCTGCAATCACATGGGCCATTAGGAACAAATGACTCCACCCGTGCCTTATCTCTCATGTACATTTCCAGACACTTCTACATCATGTCCCATGCTATACATTTTAAGTACAACCTAATGTGGAGTAATGGAGTCAGGGCAATCAAAACACATGTCCTTCAATGATTGAATGGCTAGCATCCTTGCGTGTTGTTAGCATGGTCTCAGCTGTCATAATAAAGGCTATGGTGACCTGTCAGGCAGAGTGAATTGGTGAGAGCAAGACAGGTTTAAGGTACTGATGGGCCTCTTGAAGGAAGCAGGGAGCTGCACATTTCCTGTGTCACACTTGCCATTTCCTTCCCCGTGTCCATTTTTCACCCAGAGGGTGGCAGAGCCAAACAAATGTAGAACACTTACGGAGCTAAAACAACATCCTGGAGCAGGAGGTTACGGGGTCCTTAAGGCAGCGGGTTAGGCGTCTGGGGAGCATGCCTGTCAGAAGTCCATTAATAAAACCAGGAGGCACATGGAGAGGGTTGAAAGGGATGAGGGTGGTGGGTGAGGGGTGGTGTCATGCTAAACTTTAAATAATTCCATGAAGCTGAGAACCCCAAACAACAAATCATACAACCCACCTACATGAACTTGTCTGATATTCCATATCTATCGTTATCTAACTTTAATACCACCCCCCCCCACACACACACACACAAACACACATACTGTGTCATATCAAATCTGTATCGTATCTGTTTTTTTTTCATGCATTATCAAAACACCAACATTTCCCCCCTGGCAAGCAAAAAAGCTCAGAAATATTTCCCACATCATTTTTACAATCTCCCTGAATGGAACCCCTCAGCCTCTGGAGTAATGAGCAAGAATCTGTCCGGCCTGTTTGGTCCACTGCATCCCATTAAGAGGGGTTAATCCGCATAAATATCTGCCCATATTGCTTACATTGAGAACTAATAAGACTAATGTATTATTAGCAACCCTCGGCAGCATTCCCCCACAATAACGGCGCTTTCTGTCAATCACCGGCACAATTAAATTGTTTCATGAATAAATTTGCATCGATAATGAGGTGACGGTCGGTAACATCTGGCTCCAGTCGCTTATTGGCATACCTGGCGCAAGGAGCCCATATGGAATGTTAAAGGCAATGCCGTTTTGACGCTAGCTAAATGAAAAGTATCACTCAAATTAATTTGGGTTGTTTGACAGAAAGGAAATCACTTAGTAAGAGGGATTCTGGCGGACGGCTGACGAGCCACACACTAAATTTCCACAGGAGGAGTCGTTTCACTGCCACTACGCCTGCTCTTTCCTTTGGCGAATAACTGGCGGCTTGAAAAGGGTGGCTGCAAACAGGTTTTTTTTCTGGAAGTTCTTTTCCACGCCGCATTTCAATACTGCAAAGGCATCAGGAATTTTTTCGACGTGTTGTCAAATGAATGCAAATTGGCCTGCGGGCGCCATCACATCTGGCTGAACTATTCCTTAAAATCTATATATGCTGTTTTTACAATTAAAATGAACAATTGCCACCACGCTACTAATTTCTTCTGCATGAGACGACACGTCACTGCCAAGATATACATTTCAAACTGATGGGCTGCGAGCAGGATGGGGTTTTAATCAGGCAGGCTGAAGCAGAGTGAAAAATGTAGACATCAGTGTCATTACAACACAGAGATGAAAACTTGTGGAATAGTGCACTCGAAAAATTCATTTTTCAGTGTTTATAAATATTCATGTGCCAGATATGAGTTAAAATGAGTTCAGTGAAAGTTTTTTGTATGTTTCATGACTCCTTCCCAGAGTTATTTTCTTTTCTCTCTATCTCTATCTCTCTCTTTCTTTCTGACTTTTCAGTCATTTTATTACCCAACTTTCAAATGCACATCTATTTAATGTGCTGGGTCGAGGCCTTCTTTCCCTAAATTCAAACATTTTCCAAAACAGTTTTGTTCCTCTGCATTTTTCATGATGAGTTCACTCATCAGTCATTTCATACTATAAAACTATACTACTGTCAATAAACATTAAATACTGTCACATTGAGAACACATTTAGGCTATACTCTGCTTGATCATTAAGTAAAAAAAATAGTTAACAATTGTAAAAGGGTTCTCTGTTTATGATCTATTCACGAGCAAATATTCCTGATTTGTGTTCATACGTGCAGAAATAATTTTAGGAGCTTTAGCGAGGCACCCTAACTCTTTCCTGGACTGGTGTATGAGAAGAAGAAGACATATGTTAAATTCCAAATGAGTTTGGAAAGGAGTGATTGCATTTCCAAACATGCTGAGAGATGATGCAACGAAGTGGAGACAGTTGCTGTGGGTCTTGTGCTTGTTCTCACCTGCCTGTTCCCACACCTTATAGTGATCAACCCTGTAACAACAACAGGGCTAAAAGTCAGGTTCAATCACTCAAGCTCTCTCTCTCTCTCTCTCTCTCTCTCTCTCTCTTGCTTTATCACTCTCTTAGACACCCTTTATCTCTCTCTTCTTTAGCTCTTACTCTTTTGCTCCATCACTTTCTTCCTCTCTCTCACTCTCTCTCTCTCTCTCTCTCTCTCTCTCTCTCTCTCTCTCTCTCT
>JAGFZM010000152.1:768717-793326 GCA_017657215.1 Limnothrissa miodon | reverse complement strand
GTGTGTGTGTGTGTGTGTGTGTGTGTGTGTGTGTGCGAGCGAGGGTGCGCGAGCGAGTGTGTGGGAGTGAGAGAGAGAGAGAGAGGGGGGAAGAGAGAGTATATTGTAGGTGATTACAGATATCTTTTGTTTTACTTCATATGGTTAGTTGTGTGCCAAATGTTTCATTGTACGCATGCATCTATTGCTGTGCGCGCATGTGTGTGTGTGTGTGTGTGTGTGTGTGTGTGTGTGTTTCAGCCTGTCCTTTTCTTGGAGGGAAATTTACCTTGGAGGATTGTGTCCTGTGCAAAGGGAGATATGATAATTCTCTGACATGTTATATACTGCATGTTGTTATACAAGGACTTCAGAAATCCGGTTAATATCCTTGCTAAGGCCTGGTATTAGGAACAGAGTAGAGAGACCTATCAACACCTTTCAGATCCTTTATCACATGTACACTTTCAATGTACTTTGACATGTTTGTGGTGTGTGTGTGTGTGTGTGTGTGTGGGTGTGTGTGTGAAAAAGAGAGTGTGTGTATGTGTGTGTGTGTGTATGTGTGTGTGTGTGTGCCCATGCTCGAAGCCATCTAAACCGAAATAACTTCCTAACATCTAGCTGCACGCACACCCGTTGTAACTGCCATTGTTAATGTAGATGATGCAAGCACTGTTTGGAAATCTCTTATGGACTATGTGTTTGGTCGCCGCACTAAGGCTTGCTTTTAAAAAGGCGCTGCTCAGTGGGAGAGTTTATCGTGCACAGGAACAAAACGCTGTCCCAGTCTTAGACACATATGGAGAAGGCGCTGCTTTTTGTACCCATGAACTGAGACCAGAGGCATAGGCTACTGGGTTTGCGATGCTGGTGTCTAAAATTGTTTGTGTTCAATGAAATTAATTGTAAAATGTGAACACAAATAAAGATATTAAAATGTGTATGTGTGTGTGTTTAATTATGTTATTTTGGGCACGAGTTTAAATAAATGCTTTCCAACATAGAGAGACAGAGGAAGAATGTGTGTGTGTGTGTGTGTGTTGATCTGTGTGTGTTTGTGTGTGTGTGTGTGTGTGTGTGTGTGTGTGTTTATCTGTGTGTGTGTGTGTGTGTATGAGTGTCCATGGTACATGCACTCATTCTCTCCCTCCCACTTTCTCTCTCCCTCCAGTCACTTCCCATCCCTTTGGATGTGAAGTGTGATCTAAGTGCTTCTGACCCTCCACACCCCACCACTCTGAGGAGCAAGCATGAGTTATGGCCTTGTTCTGGACATTTCCGAGGTTCTCTCTCTCTCCCTCTCTTTCACCATCTTTCTATCTCGCTTTCACTTACTTTTCCTTTTTCTCTTCTTTGCCTGTTTCACTGTCTCTTTCACTCTCTCTTTGTCTTTCTCTCACTCTCTCATTCGCATAGATGACAAAAACATGTTCTCCAAAACCCTTTTGCTTTTTTTTGTCCGCCTCTGAGGCTTTGGGGATTCCAGAGAGGACCTTCTCCTAGACCGAATATGATTTTTGGCATGGAATCGTGGAAAAAAATCTGAATAGTTTTTTTTTTTTTTTTTTTATGTTTTGGGGGAGGTGGGGTTGTTCATGACTCAGGAAGTTCATTGTGTTTAATGTCAGACAGACAAAGGACAGAGCAGGATGTCATGCTGAATTAACCCTTCGCAAACTGCTTCCTCTCGTTCACCCACACCATTTCCTGCCATCAATACGGCTATCGGTGGAATAAATCATAAATCAGATGCAGTGACTGAAGCTCATGCATGTTCACAGATTTCCAGACTCAGCTGCAATGGTTGTCTGTAAATTGATGTCTACTTGCAAATGAATGTGTTGCTTGCCAGTCGTTTGTGATAAAGTGATAATGACGGACAATGTCACCTTATGTGTGATAAGTATTTCAGTGACGCACAGTAAGCCATTGTCCTGAGATGTGCTTCCTTTAGCGTCTGAAAAATTCAGGCTTTTGTTTAGTGGGATGAAATATTCACCCAGATATATTTGAAGAGATTTGAAGTTTTTAAATGAGTTACAGTAAATGAATGTGCAGATGCTGCCAATCAGCCACTCCAGCAACCTGCAATTTTCATTGCTGGCACAGTAATTGTTCTCATTTGTTGACTTTAGAAGAGGAGAGGCGCCTATTGGAAGTGATGGCTCGGAAACAACTCCTGCCTTTCAAAGACAATCTGTCTCAAACACTCCCACAGTGTCAGACGCTAAAGCTCGGCATAATTAATAGCGATCTGCCTTCCGCGCTGATGGCATGTCCGCGTACATTATGGCATTACCACAGTCATCGTGGAACGTTCTAATTTGGGCAACCTTCTGAGTATGTGTGTGTGTGTGTGTGTGTGTGTGTGTGTGTGTGTGTGTTTAGAAGCACTCAAATAGTTTCAGTACACTTTAAGGACTGCCTTTCTGTCACATAGTGACAACAACTAGGCTGCCAAATAAAAGTATAGGCACCGGGGAGACTAAATGATGTGACTGAACTTGAGTTTGATGGCCATCTCAGTCCTCATGAACTATGCAGCATCAGGTCCGTGCTTCAAGCAAGCGCACATTTTAAATGAACCCCTTCCAGGATAGTCTTTCACTGAGGGTAAAGCAAGCAATAAAGCAAGATTTAAGGAGAAGAGAGAAAAAAAGTTCCCACCCAGTGTCTATTTAGGAGCTAAATAAGGCTTGGTAATTAAAGCCACAGGAGGGACGCTTCCAATTGGTTCTGGCCTCAAGGTCATGGCTGGGCTTTAAGTAAATAAGAACAATCTTTCAATACGTGCTTTAATGTAATTCTCTCTTGGTCTAATAGGATGAAAAAGGAACCCCTATGTCTCAGCAACAACAAAAAACAAGGAGCTATAAATATAAGCACAAGATTAGATGATGCTTTTGCATGCTGCTTAAAGTGAAATATGGTTCACATTTTGGCTCTGTATGTTAGGGCTGGGTGTGTGTTCTTTTTTAAGAGTTTTATGGGAAAGGGAATGTGATAGATATCAATGTCTAACACAGAGTGAGCCATAGTTTTTTTTTTTTTTTTTTTGTTAATGATGATAACAGTGAAGCGTATTCACAATCTGTCTGAGAAAAGTGGGACGCAAATTTAAATTTAATCAGTCTCATTTATTTTTCTTCTCACATACTAACCACACACACACACACACACACACACACACACTCACCTCATATATGCAAGCAGACTCAAAAGAAACAGCATGTACAGGTTTAGTTTCTCATTTATCCACCAGAGGATGCTGTAAAGCTCTCAACCTGTCAAACACACATACACACACAGAGAGAGAGAGAGAGAGAGAGATATATAGAGAGAGAGAGAGACTGCACAGCCAGCTCCATAAAAAGATCTAGAGGTCTGATTTGATCACAAAATATGTGAATACCTGAGCCAAAATTTAAATTCAGCTATTTAGCCTCATGGAGATACTCCAACAGTTTTTTGTTGTCGTGTTACTATTCAAGGTTTCCACAGAAAATGTGTCAGTGTTTAACAAGTTAATCTCAGTGTTTAGAATTAAGGTTAGAGTTCTGTTAGTATTGTGTTTAATTTCCCAAAAAACCAAGAAGCAGAAGATTTCTTGAAAAAGGAGATAGAGCATAGCATCTTCTATCCTAGCACTTAACCGCACTGATGCACTACTCCTGTCCTAACACTTAATTGAACTGATGCACTATTCCCTAGCACTATGCTCTTTAAGGTTTCTTCTACGTAGCTTGTTTGTTATCCTCTTTTTGTAAGTCGCTTTGGATAAAAGCATCTGCTAAATGCATAAATGTAAATGTAAATGTAAATAGAGAATCAGTCTCATCAATCTGTCATCTACAATCTTGTCTGCCATATTTAAAATGCATAAAACACATTGCCTGCTTTGCTCTACCAAATGAAATAATTTCCATGAAAATAAGGTAGGCTACAGGCAGGCGCTACAGTTCTATACACACTACAGCTAACCTTCAAAGTAACAGGCCTACCAAACCCCACGTGAGCGTGTGTGTGATGCTTATTAGCAGGTTAAACTGAGGTCTGAGTCCCTAAGAATGGGAGTGTTCCTTTACAAAACACAGACAAGTTGTAGACTATAACGGGTATTGCAGAGCTGTGCTGTGGTTTGTGCCACCATAACTCGTTTCTGGACATCATATTGTCCAATTAGCCATTAACACACCAAGCATAGCCTAGTGTCTCGGTAATATGCTGTAGGTATATTCAGGTGTATTCAGTTGCTTTCTTTTTCTTATTTTGTCATCCTACTGTTAGTTAATACAATGTGGTGTATGTAGTTGCCTGTATATAATACCTATGTTTACAATTATAGTGTCTTACTCACCATGTCCACTTCTCTCATCCAAATTAATTAAATTGGTGGATGTTCCCCAAATCACTGTATGTTGGATGCCAGAGAGGCTCATAATTATCTGTATCCTAAAATAATTATACATTTATAAACTATGTAAAAATATGGTTATAAAAATGACTGAAATATATAATTAAATGATTTTTAAAAACTAGTCCTTGCTTTTTTCATTACACATTAAGCTACTAAAAAAACTCCTTGTCAATAAAAACTCCTTTTCAATTTTTTTTCAAATGTTTACTTAATTGCAATCTACCACCTCATGCTTATTTACTTATCCTACAGGGTCTGTTCTGTTGGAAGATTGATATGACTGTGGTAATAACTGATTGACACTGCACGTCTGTATACTCAAACCGGGGTCTGATTTGCACCGGTAGATCAAGGAAATGTTCAACAAAGTTTGCAGTCAGGTAGTGAATCTGTGGCATACTGCAGAAAATGCTTTGAAGGTGCCAGCCTCTAATACTAAAAATAAGTCTACAAAAGCACCATGCTTATGGCACAGCCAGACAAAATAATGAAGTGCTGTTAACAAGCATTGTGATTTTTAGGCTATTAGTAGTAGTTATAGTTTGTTCATCAATCCATACTACCAGGAAAATTAAGTTATGACTTTTTACTGAAGCAGTTTTTTTTTTGCATTATACTTTTCCCCTTATTGTTCCATATGAGTGTTCTGTCCTGTTCACAACAGAAATGTGGAATGCGCGCAAAATGCAATTATGCATGTTACATTAAATAGTTTTCATGTTTTCATTTCAAGTTTTGTTCTTTTATGTTTGTTTGAGGCTCTCGGATTGCCAACAGCACTTACGCTGATGTTCTCTGCACTACAAAAGATCCCTAGCTTTAGATAGTTTCCCTTTGTTGGCAAGCAAACCGCTGTGTTGTCTTCAAAGGCAAAAATCAGCATCCAAAGAGAGCAATTGCCATATCCTTTTTTTTTGTTCATTTTATTTTTTTCCCACCAAAGTTGCCGTTTCTTCCGAATCAAGTGGGAGATTTGGGGCCGTAATTCTGATGTGTGGAACGTGAGCTTGGCACCTCGGAGGCTGGCTGTAACACGCCAAAGCGCCAGCCCTGAGGCTCGGGGACCAATATCTGCCTGCGCTTTTTAATGATGGCATTTACTTTTCCACCACCCTGGCCCAAATGTACAGCTGTGTGCCAAGGTCTCCATCACACCAGTGGACACCAAACCACAGGAAGTGTGCAGTCGTTTCGGAAGCTTCTGGCAACATAGACTAATCCCACGCTCCCTGCCATGTTTATTAGATGCTAAAACAGCAACATAAGCCCTTTTCTCTCACTTCTTTCTTTTTGCTCAAATATTGCATCTTGCATTGCTTAGATGAAGCTTGACTGCCTGAAGAGTAAACAGGATGTAGTGCATTTAAAGACGCTGCTATAGTGTTTTGTTTTCTCTGTCTCACTCTCTCTCACACACACGTTTTCTATCTCTCTATCTCTCCCTTTACATACATTGCCAAGTGCAGTGCTCAGCTGTTCTTGTGGCTGATTTGTGGAAGCGGTCCTTTATGAGGTGGTGGTAGCCTGGGACATCTCAGACCAGTCCTTGGCTATGGACACAGAGGAGCCTGCACGGAAGCCACAGTGATGGGTCGACATCATTAGTTACAGTCCCCCACCACTGCAGAATGTTGTTCCTCCTTGAGCAAAGCAGATAAAAAATGGCCTTAATGAATTCTGTGTAACAAGTATATTTACACTATATTACATACTGCACATACTGTATATACTGCATTGTGTGTGTATTTTTCAATTTCATTCACCAATTAAACAAAAAATCTAAAAATCAAAAAAATATATTTTTCCATATTTAAATCCATTCACATGGAAAGGACCATCACACCTTATGCACTTAGTCTGAATCAGATGTAGATATCAAAGGTGAGCGGCTGTTTGTTTTTCACCAGGAAATCCCATGAGTGTTCCTTGAAAGTATATGCGCTAATAATGCACATCTGGTTGTCAAATCAACATAAGACACATACATACTGCTGTCAACATGCCCTTTGTCTTTAGTGGGAATTTAGGTTATTACAGCAATTACATAGGTGTGAAAAAGCTGTCATTGGCGTTAAATTAAATTAAATCAGTGCGTCTAAATAATTTAATAATCACTTCTAATGTGCAATAATTTCGAAAATAATTCTGAAGGCATGCTGTTAAAATGCGTTTGGAGAATTCACACCACTAAGGTTGCAATATTCAAGATATCCTCAGTATGTGAAGACACACATTCCAGCAGTGCTGTTGTTCATGAACCATGGCTAACTTTAAATTAAATAAGAATAATAATAACATTAATCCTTTTTCTTTTCACGGTCATAGCAGTGGTGAACATGAGTTGGGTGAGGGGGAGGATCGAGAGGGAGAGGGAGAGCATTGGAACGCGTTTGAGCCTGTCCGCATCGGCCAAGCCTGTCAGATTTGAAACCCAGCCAGAGTACTGAATAGGCATATTAGGGAAAGGTCAGGGAAGCAAGCGTGGCGTCTGTTACATGCACACACACATTAATTCACAGTGGAAAACACTCAAATCTGTCAAAAAAGAGAGAAAGCAATGACAGACACGCATCACCGGATTCTTCTTCTCGCCTCAGCAGACACCTGTTTGACTCCGTGTTCCATTTCCACAGAACAAGGACAAACACAGAACACACAACCCCAAAAAAGAACAACCAAAAGAGAACAGAGGTGGCCCGGAGAGGAAGTAGAAAAGGGGAGCGATCTAGGAGTCGCACTGATCTTATCAATTAATACCAATAAAGACCTTAAGTGACAACACGGAGAGGCATTAGCCTCGACAAAGCAGCACGGCGGAGGGGCTCCAGAGAGGCACCAGCTGCCGGGCCGGGTGGAACCAAACCCCCCCCCCCTCCTCCTCTGCATCTACCAAACTACGCATCACCCACCATTCGCCGCCCCAACCCCAACCCCCATAGTCCCATCCCATCCTGTCCTCGACCACTCCGCCTCCTCCCCAAGAGTGGAGGGGAGCCGGCCCAGCGGTTCAGCTCCATCGGGCTGCGGAGGCCAGGGAGGAGGAATGCAGCAGCAGTTGGATAGCGGTGGAGAGAAGGGAGAGAGGAGGGGTAAAGACAGGGTGAAACAGAGGTAGAGAATTAAGGGAGGAAGAAAGAGAGAGAGAGTGATACAGAGATGGAGAGTGTGTGGGGAAGAAAAAGAGAGTGAGTGAGTGAGAGAGTTAGAGAGTCTGTGATGAAGAGAGAGAGTGAGTGAGAGGGATAGAGAGTGAGGAAGAGAGAGAGTGAGTGAGAGAGATAGGAGGAAGCGAGAGTGAGACAGGGATAGGAAGAAGAGAGAGTGAGTGAGAAAGGGATAGGAGGAAGAGAGAGAGATAGTGAGAGAGACAGAGACAGAGAGTATATGAGGAAGAGAGAGAGAGTGAGTGAGACAGAGATGGAGAGTGTGTGAGGAAGTGAGGAGGCTAGAGAGAGAGAGAGCAGTGCGGTGTGATGCGGAGGCAGGGCCAGAGCGGGCCCAGTGAAGCTCCGGTCTCCCCGTGCGAGTGCAGTATTAATGAGGCGACAGCACGGCCCTGCTTCCGTATTCATTAGGCATCTGGGCCAGCAGATGTGAAGTGCCGCCTCAAGACGAATAAAAAATGACTTCCCATCTGGACTCCCTAAACTGGAAAAGACAAGAGCAGCCTCTCCTCTCTCTATATCTCTCTCTCTTTCTCTCTCTCTCTCTCTGTCTTTCTCTCTCTATCGCTCACTATCTCTCTTCCTCACTTTCTCGCACTCACTTTCTTTCTTTTCCTCACACTTTTGTCCCTCTCGTACTCTTATTCTCTTTTCCTTTTGCTTCCTTTTCCTTTTCCTTTCTCTCTTCCTCTTCTTGTTCTTTTCTTTCTTTTTCTCATTCGTTTCGTCTCTTTTCTGTCCTTTCTTCCTGTAGGCCCCTCTCTACCACTTCAACCCTATCTTGAAGCTGCAAGACTTCTGAAACGTCCAGCAACTTTGCTGTGATACTCTCTGATCAGTGCCTCTTTCACATCACTGTAAATACGGAACAGAGCAATTGCCATTCCAAAATAAAATACAGTGTCACTTTTAGTATTCACATCTGCCCACGCAAATATATGCACACTTCATTTCAAGAGGAGAAAAGTGTTCCTTATGAAAATTAAAAAGACGACACTGCATCATATGGAGCCGCCTCCTCTTGCCTTATGTCGGCATAATTTGCATAACAATGGGACTATTAAACTTGCCGGTCCCTTTCCGTGTATAACAAAGTACAAGTTCATATGAATTGCATGGTATTTCACTGTTATGCACTAATTAAGACTATTGGGACATATAGGTTTTTAGTCGTGCTGCTAGTGTGGCTATATTTCCTAGCCTACGTGCTGTCTGAACAAGCAACAAAGAAAGAGAAACGTTACATACATGACCTAAGCCACTGTTTTCAGCAATCCCTGAATGGTTAGCCCTATAGACTTTTAAAAGTCCACCTCAGTTCAAAAGTGTCACGTATCCCTCCCCTCTCAACGTCCTGCTGAAATGTACTTTCCCAAGGTCACTGAAACCTCTGTTGTATCATTGGGTCATTTTTTCAGCAGGTGATTTTAATAAGGATATGGTTACACTTTTATTTAGCACGTAATCAGTGACACATATGCCGGGTGTGTGAGTCACAGTCGAGGGTCTGAATTCCTCTGGACGGTTTGAGCGATCAAGTTTCTGCCTGTTCTGTGCTGTTCTGCACTTCTCTTCTCTAACTCTATCGCACTCTCTCCTCTTCTCTTCTCTTTCCCCACAGCTTTTTTAATAAGGGCTTCAATTAAAAGGCTCATTTGCTCTCTGCTGCTTCCTTCATGATATTATGTGCTGAGTCCAAATGACTGTGCTCAGGCGGCACCAAGGATGTCCCGGCCTTTTGGCTTCCTCCTGGGCTAACTGTGAAGGTCAGCAACTTGCGCTAACGCTCCGCCACCCGGTGCAGCATCTGATCCACACTATCACAAACATACAGCAGACTGTGTAATAGACATATGTATATGAGATACACACACAAGTGCTGCTGTTTACATAATGCACATATGCATGCACTCGCACACACACACACACACACACACACACACACACACACACACAGGTATACAGTCCAGTGCATATTCAGTATATGCATTTCACAAATTAGGTCCTTATAATGCAAATATGCTGTTTCTCTTATAATACAAATATGCTCACACAAAACACACAAAAATCTTGTTATTCCAAAGACAAAAAGTTAGCCTTAAAGCCATAAATGAAGAAGTCAAAAGAGAGGCCTATATGACACCCATGATATGGCTTAAGAGAGTCTCATTACACTAGTTTCTTGTACTGTACCTTTATATAAATTGAATGAACTCTGTCAGTACAGTGTCTAGGGAGACGGTAGATGTTTTTACTGATATATATCAGCTCAGCACAGCCTAGTGATCAGTGAGGTTGGACTAAGCTTGGGTGACCTGACTGCCACAGGGCTGCAAATGCTGCCAGGAACCTTGTGCTCTGTGAACAATAGAGATTTCTTTTAATGCTGCGTGCATTGTGTCTCAGTGTGGCGGGGGCATCTGCTGCGTGTGCCACGGAGAGGTGGTGGGCTCAGACCCCACAGGCAACACCAGCCCCCTACCTCTCAACCTCAAACCCCCCTCCCCCTCCCACAAAAAAAAAACTCAGATCCCTCTCGTCTGTGCCTTCCTCTCTCTCTATCTCTCTCTTTCTCGTCTGCGTCTGGGTCTCCCCCTGGACTGTGAGCCAAGGCCTTGCCGCTCGCCGATTTCCCGGCTCATGTCACCCTCTTTAGATGAAGAGTAATGACTACACTGTCACGGCCAAGCCCTTAAGACATGAAGCGGAGGAGACAGGGGTGGAGGGGGCTGTTAAATATATAAATAAAGGCAAGAGGTAGTAGCAAGGTGGAGACATTGTGATTGCCTGGAGCTTAAGAGGAGTGCAATGCCAAAAGTATGGTGTGCGCTAATGGTTTGTGAGAGCTGATTCAGCTTGGCGTAACCTCACACACACACACACACAAAGAGAGTCAAAAAACAAATGTACTTGCACTTACATGGAACAAACATGTGGTAAAGGAAGTTTTAATAAATATATTGACTTCAATAAGGAGTCAGCATCATTGCTGCAACGTGTATATAAATACAGTATCATATCCTTTATATATCAGAAAACATACAAACAGCAAACATGAGATCAGTAAACATCAACATCAATAAAATTAGGCCTGAAAGCAGTGTTGATTGTAGGAGAATGCTCAGTGCTCCGGTTCAGTGACAATTAATTCATCTGTAAGAATATTTATTCTAAATGTAAGAATTTTTAGATCCTAAATGAACAGTGCAAATTCAAGTTAAAGTTCAAACAGCTCTTATCAAGACCGATACCAGTCATGATTGTATGTAATGTTTGAGAAGCCTTTTCATCTATCGGAATTGCTTGATGTTTGGTAGTGTTTGGAAAACAAATCACTTGACTGCTGAAATTTCGTGAATAGCAGAGATGAATCTCTGTGTTTGTGTGTGTGAGTTTGTGAGTGATAAGCAATAAAGTAAAACCAAATTTCACTCTGCGTGAGACTGTGCGTTTATATGTGTGTGTGTGTGTTTGTGTGTGTAGGTGTATTTTCAAACACGAGGTGGCCCTTTTCGCCATCAACATCTGGAAGTCTTTCGACCACTCCAGCTTGAGACTGGCACCATTCTGTGCAAATGAAAGCTGTCACCCACTCCTCTTCTTTCCTCTCCTCTCCTCCGCCGGCACTCTCATTAAGGACGGGGCTGCGCGCACAGCGGTAATTGTTTTAATTTATTTGTTTATGGCGAAGACAGAGCGGACCGGCACATGGCACTCGCCTCTCTTTTTTTATTGGGAACATATGGAACACATTTATCACCATTTGCGGCGATTGGCCTAAATGATTTTATTAACTAATTTGTAACTTTACACTTTTTTAATCAAACACATGCTGTGCTCCGTAATGTTTTGATAATGCTCCCGGGCTTTGTAAAGGGAACAGCCATAGCCAAAGGGAAATAAAATGACAAAAAAGAGAGGGAGGGAGCTAGGGAGAAGGAGGGAGGCAAAGGGAAATGAAAATGCGGAGAGGGTCTGTGGCTGGCGGGGAGGAGAGGGAGAGAGCAGGAGAGGGCACCATGCCTTGCAGGCATTAGTGTCAGCCACTGTAATATATGGCGGTGATGATGAAGATTATTACGCTTTGCTGCTCGGAGGGTGGGGGCTGGGTAGTGGTGACGGTGGTCAGGGTGCAGGTTGCTCTGAGGTATTTAGGGTGTCATAGAGCAGGATTGTTTACCCTAAAGGAACTGAGGCAGCACAGGCTCCCTGCTTAAGAAAACAAAGGGTGGTGTGTGTGTGTCGGTGTGTGTGTGTGTGTGTGTGCAGGAACTGTGTGATTGGTGCGAGCAGCATACACAGGCGCTGTGCACTCTGGCCGCAAGCTTCATTGCCTGGATAATATTTAGCCTGTGGGGAGGCATGGTTACTGCGGTAAGTTATGCTGGGACTTGAAGCAATGCTATTCGGGACAATGCCCCAGGGGCTGCGCTAATGCTAACCAGTTTCAGGGACTGGTATGAAGTCAAGTGGAGGAAAGTGTATTTGTTTGAGGTGGGGGGATAGAAAGTGGGGGTCTCCTGAGGTTGTAATCAGGTCTAAAAACATAGCCAGAGCAAGTGCTTTGGTGTTTAGCTTGAGCGGTAGCATCTCCCAGAGAAGCAAAGCTGAGCGCAGTTGAGTTTCAAAAGCTATCAAACTTCTCGCTCAACCATGCGTGTGAAGGCATTTTATTCAATGATATAAGCAAGGCACTGAGTTGATATCATATAAGTTACTCTGCAAGTTGTAATTTAGGCAACTGGTTTCGCTCAGCTTGGAGTCTTTTGCTTTTCTTGTGCCATCGTATGCAACAGTATACTTTACAAACTTGTTTTTACCTACTTAAAGCTAGTGTGTTTTGTCAGGAAAGGAAAAAGGCATCCAGTTGTCGAGTTTCATCAGCCATGATGATGATATATTGTGTTCCAGAGGTTGAAAGGACTTGCAATGAGTAAGCAATTCTTTAATCTTGAACAGTGCACAATAACAGAGCCAAAACTAACTAAATAAATAAATAAACCAGCCTTGAAAATATCACAAGCGATGTTGTGGCCCAGTGTTGAAACCGAACATGCTCACACTGGCTCATGCAGTACTTTGGGAGGCAGGAGTTGAGGCCAGGGATTGTGTAAGAGTTTGTATGTGTGTGTGTGTATGTGTGTTTGGGTGGCTGGGTGGGTGTGTATATATGTGGGTGAGGGGAAGGGTGGCCTGGGGAAAGTGGTGACATGCCAATGTATCCATTATCGCCAGAACTGTGCCCACTCTCTTGGCGCCAAGCATCCAAATAAGTGCAGCCAGTAAAAATGCTGAGTGCAAGTCTGAATAGGAAAGTAAAGAGTAAGAAGGAGGAGGCACAGGAGGTGGAGAGTCAACAACAAGCAGTCAGTCCGCATGAAGTCAGCTATCATGTCTCTGGAAGCTTGACCAGGGCCGACTGAAAGTCGTCAGCTTCACTTTGTTCAACAATTAAAGAAGATGTACAGTAGGGGCATGAGGTGGGGGTCGGGAGTTGGGTGTGTGTGTATCTATGGAGGGGCTTAAGGGGTGGTGTGTGTGTGTGTGGGTCTGGTAGGGGATGTTGGGTGGAGGGGTGGGGCATGGGTGTCTGTGGCACGCGGTAATTGAGCCCCATTTGTCGACCGACAGCTGGACAGAATTCGCTATTGCAATTTGGACACAAGACAACGACAGAGAAGCCACATGTTCTATTAAAATATGATGATGTGTGCGCCTCGCGAGGCTGGCATTCCCCACCTCGACACCCCGCCTTTCCCTCCCCATCGTTTGATGTCCTCCTCTTTAGTGGTCTAATGGGAAGTGCTCTGCTCTGTCACGTCGGGTACCATAGCACTTTCGGGGTGCTGTAGGTAATTTGGAGTGGCAGTTGGCACCCTTTTATGAGTTGTTGTGTGGGATTTGATGTCGTTGTTTGGGGCCAGATGTTGCTGGCATGGAGGGAGTGTTACCCCGAGCTTTGTACGCAAAGGAGCTCAAAGGAGGATTTTTCCTTTTCCCTTCCCTTGCACGGCACAGAACACCCATCAAGGAAAAGTTCAACTGTGTTTGAGTTAGGAGTACATGAAACTGTTGAGAAGTTGAGAACAAGACATTGCTAACAATGGTGACAGCAAGAATAGCGCCGTTTAAAGACAGAGTGACTTAAAGAAACATCCTAATTTCCTCCACTTTTGGCTTTAGTGAATTTGCAATGAATTTATAGTGATTCACACAATCTAATTGTCTCACAATGTCATCACATACTTGTTCTTATCATGATTTATTATTCACTTGTGAAGTTGACTATTTCAGGATGTTGCCTATTAGTGCAAAGTTGAAGAAATTGAGACTTTTTTGATATTTTATGACTAAAGGCATGATTAAATGTCTGCATTTCTCTGCATTCTAAATGTTTCTCTTTGGAAATCCAGACAACATACAAAAACTACACTCTTATTATTATTATTATTATTATTATTATTATTATTATTACAATTATTATTATTATAAATGTTGTTGTTTTGTTTTTGTTGGTTGTGAAGAGCCTCTTGGTGAGAAGGTCCCAGGTGTCTTTTCTCATCACGGTTTCCGTGGCGACACCTGGACGCACTGTTCTGACGAGAGAGCCCATGTGTTAATTAAAGCCCCATCTGTGACAGGGACGACATATTTGCACCCCAGGACCACCAGGGACAGAGAGCAGCACAAAGAGGAGCTCTGCACAAAAACAGCCCCTCCAGTTCTCCTCCGCCCCCCACAGCAACGCCTCCACCAACCCTCGCACCCCCACCCCCACCCTCAAACACACACACACACACACAACACACCACCCTCTCCTTCATTGCCTCCACCACCTCCAACCCTCAGCCCATCCCTCCCCACTGTTGTACCTGAGGCCCTGAGAGATTCAGCCATTGCTATCTAAATCCACTGTGTCCTCCTCCTCTCAAAGAATCACTGGGAGAGAATAGGAACAGGAAAGAAAGAGAGAGCGAGAGAGAAAGAGAGAGAGAGAGCAAAATAAGTAGTCGTAGTAATGAGGTGGCGGGGCCGTTGAAACGGCTGTACTTCTGTTTGTTTTCCCACTCTCACCAAGTGTGAGAAAATTCCCCCCACTCCCCCCCCCCCCCCCGTCACAGAATCAAAACATCCTCAGACCTGAAGGAGACAAATCCTCCACGCTAAGCCTAATTACAGCCGCTTAAGAGAAAAAGATCCACCACAGAAGACAATGGAGAGGGGCTGGCTGTGGGGAGCGAGTGAGACAAATAAATATATAAACAAACAAAAACACTTTCTCACTCAGCCATGCCAAATATGGAATCTCTCCATCCTACATGGATTACCTGCACATTCGCTCTGAATTTAGCTCGACTTTTCTCTCTGCAAAGAAAGCGAGATGATTATCTGAAGCGCTGCCAAATGATCATTTCCATACTGAATACGCTCTTGGAAAGATATACAGTCCTGGCGAAAGCATGCCAGATAGACCCTGCCTGAGTAATTGATGTTTCCTCAGTAATGGATCATTCTTCCCGCTGTTTCTCTCGCAAGCCACACTTAGGTGTTCTTGGACGGGGCCTCGCTCTTGCCTGTCAACCTTCTATTGTCAGAGAAGAGTTATAGCTCCCTGCATATGACAGCCTATTTGGTCCAAGTTGAATGCGCGATCACATCTAATTACGTGAAAAAGTGCTGGTAGAGTGCCAAGTTTAAGTCAAAATGGTGGTAGGATTTTTTTTGTTGTTTTTGTTGGTTTTGTTTAAAACCTTCCTATGGCTGCTAGGACTGTGGCTAGCCATATGGACGAAGGTACATTAATGAACAGCGAAGGCAGCTGCAGGTACACAAGAGGAGAAATACATCATGGCGCTATGACATCCTCTTCAGTCTCCCGTGATTTGCCTGTGTGTGTGTGTGTGTGTGTGCGTGTGTGTTCTCTGTATGCACCAAATGGGCCACATACTATTTTCCTCATGAGAAGTTTTACAAAAGTAACACTTTATGCCACAAACGTGGCCTTTAAAAGTTGTTGTATTTTGCATGTTATATGTCACATGTTGTTTGGTTGTTTTGTGGCAATGGCTATCCAGTGGTTAGGAGTGTTTGGAGGATGGGTCAGATCTCCTGGGCTGTTGTTGTGTTTTTTCTTTTCCCTCTTTTTCTTCCGCCTCTTCTTCAGCCATCTGGTTTCCATTACCATTTTAGCTACCTCAACTTTTTTCAATTCTCTTTTTTTTTTTTTTTTTTTACAAAAATGGATGTACTAATCGTTTTTCATATGGTATGAATTTTGAAAACTTACAAAATTACTTGGTGGTTGCCATGGCTGCACAGGTCTCTGGGGGTGGGGGGTCAAGGGTTGAATCGCATGTCAGCTTTTTTGTCGGCCCAGATGGAGGTCTGAAATACTTCCTCTAGTGTTCTTCCCCAGCTCGGCTGCGGGGGCCTACTCCCACACTCCTGCAACAGAAGGGAGAAATCCCACAGGGAGTTAGCCATACAAATCATGCATTTGGGAGATTATGGAAAGAGTATGTGGCCGGTGTGAGTTTATATATGTGAGTGTGTGTGTGTGTGTGCATGTGTGTGTGTGTGAGAGAGAGAGAGAGAGAGAGAGAGAGAGAGAGTTTGTACCTGGATATGTCCACCTGTGTGTGTGTTTGTGTGTCTGTGTTGTGCATGTGGTTCATATACTGGATGTGTGTTGAAAGTTTTCGAGTTGAAAGTTTCAACCTGGCAGCAGGGCGGACACGTCGTTGGCTTTGTTCTCTGCGCGCATCTGCTGCCTCCGTGTTGAGCCACCCACAAGTGCAACCAGAGCCACACCGACTGCAGCACTTCCAGGAGCACCATGTCAGCTTCACATATTAAAAACCCTGTGACGCTCCAACAGAACATCTGCAGATCCTTATTGACACAAAAATCTTTTTTTTGTTTCCTTGTTTTAAAGAACATCATTATGCGTATCTTGATTTCATCAAATCATAATGACATCTCATCGCTGCGCTGACTTCTCTGGGAGCTCTGGCAAAGTGGAGCGTAATGCCTCTTTGATGGCTTCTCACCTAACAGATAAAGGGAAGCCTTCAGATGAAAAATGTTCTCCTAATGCAGGTGTCCATCATCTTAAATTGAGTGCATGTTTATTTCAGCAGCTGAATTAGTTTCATTTTGTCTAAGGACTCCCCGGGCCATCGCTGTTACAATATAATTTATTTGATCATGAACAGACCTATGCCATGCCAAATATTGAAAATTATTAAAATGTGATTGACAAAAACTATTTTTTAACTGTTATCATTTAGGTGTTCAAGGTGTAGTCGATTTACATTTTACCCAGTCAGTCTATAATTCTTCTTTTATGAAGAGGCGAGGGAAAGTTTCTCACTAAATGTCTGGCGCAGTATTTTTCCACACCTCAAATTTATCTCCTCCAGTCTCACTGGGTCACAACACTCTTGAGGTCCCCAGCCAGATGATGTGTTGAGACATGTATGTCAAAACAAAACATCATGAAACTTTCAGTTTCATTTTAAAAAAAAAGAGTGAGGTTAACGGGCCATCACTCTGGTGGTTTACAGGTGCAGGTAAACATCTTTCGTGTTTGCATTTTGGCGTTTCTCAGTGGCATCCACTCTGACGAGCCGTTGACTTGTCGAGATGAGATAGCCGCTAAACATGTTTATGCCAGCAGGCCCCTTCAGAAGCTGTGATTTGATACTAACTTTCAAAATCGAGTTTCATTAAAAATGCAACTCCTTTTTTTGCAAGGGAAAAAGGGAGAGGGAGTTTTTTCAGGTGAAAAGGAAGGGAAAGGGAGTTTGGGGGAGGTGATGGTGCTCGGCTAGCTCTCAAGGGCTTTGCGGTGAGCACCTTTAACGGAGGATGGGGATGAAACTCATTCGCATTCACCGCACTTAGCTGAGAGCAATGTTAGCTCTCGCTCTAGGCTTATGTGTTTGGCCCATAGTGGGTCTTCCCAAAAGGGCTCACCTCCTACCAAAACAAACCGATAAACACACAAACAAACACAGGGAAGGCAAGACCTCTTATCCCCATACCTCCAGATAATGAAAACCAATAATAATAATAAAAAAACACCTCCACATGCAAAACATGAAATGATGGACACTTTACGATCTTCTGATTAGATGGCACTACTCTCCTCACTGTTTTCTATCTTAGGGGTTCTGACAGGAAATCAGGCTAATAGCTGCTGAATAGACCAGTGATGACTAGACCTGCACTTCGGAGAGAAGAATCCATTATATCCCGAATGTATATTATATGAACGGCATGCCAAATTTGTTTTTATTTAATGAAGTGTATCTAAAAATCTACACTTGCAGATAATAGTCAATGAAATAATGATGACCTGTCTACTGATTGTCCCCCTTCATGCACAGACACACACACACACACACACACACACACACACACACGCACACACACACTTCCACCCGTTACCCTTTTTAGCATTAAAGATGAATGTGCAGGGCTGGCTGTCACAGAAAGGGACTGGCTGCTGTGCAGTGAGACTTTTCTCTGTCTGTTCCCATCATCATGTCTTCCTCCTCCACGCCAGAGTAAGCCAACTCAGTCGGCCCTCCCGAGAAGACTAGAGACCTGTGGCATTCAGCTGTGTGCTTCAGCCAGGAACAATGCACCCATCACATTATAATATATTTTCACTCTGTTTTATTTATTAACAGTAATGCATTATTACCTTGTTTTTTAATGTGCCAGGACATTGCTGTGAAAGGTGAGAGAGAAAAATTACTCAATTTTCTTTTAAAAACAATAAAAACGTAATCATTTCAGTTGATAATTAATACATTGAATTGATCATACAGCTTTTTTCTGGGTGTAAACTGCACTGTAGTGCATATGCGGCTAATGTTAGTAGCACAATTAGTAGGCTTTTTTCCCACAAAAAAAATCTTAAACCTGCCTTATGTAAGCTTTGTGTTTAGTTTCTTTGAGTAAAAGATAACTCACTAATTATTATCCTGAAAATGGGCACAACATTACTGAAAAGGCCATGCTCAGGGACCATAGTTTCAGATGCTGGAATTGATCTAATTAGAAATTTAGGAAGTGTGTTAAATTTAGAATTTTGGTTTGTCAGTGATATGTGCCACATGATCCAGGTCTAAGAGCATTGCATTTTAGTGTACATAACTGGTGAACAAATCACAACTGATTGCAATATTTTTCTTTGTTGAACAAAACAAATCAAACACATCAAAACTCAAACAACACAGCAAAAAATTGCTGGTTACCTTACATGAATGTTAAAATGAATACATTTAAACAAAAAAAATGAACACAGTTGTCTAAATAAGCAGTTGTTTACTGTAAGAAGCAAATAAATAATAAATTATTAACACAATTTTTGAAGACTCATTCACTCATCAGTAATGGTAGCATAGCAGAGGTGTTGGTGATGAGTGATTCGGTTTTGAGAGAGAACAAAGAGGCAAGCTGTGAACATGGCCGTGGTTTCTGTTATGAACCTGGGACCCATCTGTTGGCCTCTAACGATCTCTCCTCTGGTCCATTCATTAAGTGTGCCTCCTAATGGTCAGATGAACAAGGCCGAGGTGTCACAAACAGCTGCCTGATGGTGTCGTTTAGCCCATGAGTCAAGGCAATGGCCATGCCAGATAGAAACAAACATGAGTGGTCAGCTGTTATGTGAGTCTGTGTATGTGTATGCATGTGTGTGTGCGTGTGTGTGTGTATGTGTCTGTGGGTGGGTGGGAGGGTGCGTGAGACGAGGGAGTGTTTCAAATGTATATACACATCAGTGTGTAGTGAATATGTGTGCATATGTTTGTGTATGTGTGTGTGTGTGTGTGTGGGGGGGGGGCTTGCACATGTCTATGCCTGTGTGCTGTTCCCTGACTAAGTTAAGGTTACAAACCTTCACCCAAAATAAATAAACAAGCACACACACTCAAGGTCGTAGAGACCTTTTCTTTTTTGTAACGGGGACCACGGAGGCATGAAATCCTAACTTATGTTGATAGGATTCTGCCTGGCTCTCCAAAGACCCCCGCCACAGCCAGTTCAACTGGGACCCTAAAGGAGCTGGAAAAAAACAATCAAAATAATTGAGCCGGAGACCTCAGGTCGGCCTAAGCAATGGAAGCTCCTGTGCAGATTTATTTACATGCTCATTAATAATAAATAGGATATTCTGGCATGAAATCTGAGGCTGGAGGCGTCGGGCCCTGGGTAGCGTCCACACTCGTCTACCCTCGGCTGAAGGAGCTGAGGTGAACACATGCGACAGAGCCTTAGGTTTGTTCTTGTTTTTGTTTTGTTGTTGCTGTTGTAGTGTGTGTGAAGTGTCTGTGTGTTGTTATGCCCATTCACATCTGAAGTATGTAACAGAAAAAAATAGGTTTTAAATTGGAGAATTGAATTGGACTGAATTGAATTGAATTGAATGGAATTGGTCTGTTATCAGTAGCTGCCAGTTGTGGGGCATCTCTCATCACTCAAGCATCCATATAATATCATTGCCTGACTCCTACAAAGAGGGGTTCATTTTTTTCCAGAATCCTTTGAGGCCACCAAAGGTGTGACACAGAGTGTTTTAAATTCACACCAGATTAAACCATTCATGCAGAAATTATTTTCAAAGGCCACGTTAAGTTTTATATCTATGTTGTTTTCTAAGACTAACGCTGTAATTCTTTTGTCTTAAGTGCTGAAACATTGTAATACATTGGTAATCTGCCAGCACATCGAGTCTGCTATTCATTAAAATAATAGGCTTCCTTGGGAAGAAAACAGACGTGTATAAGGCCGTCACAGAGGATTTGATTCCTCTATTATTATTTTATTTTACACATTTTTTCACTTGTTTATGAATGTCAAAAGAAATATCACACAGTCTCCCATTACTCTGTTTTGCTTGTGTTCAAGCCATGATATTATTCCTGGTTACACTAAATTACAGTGAGAGTAAATATTGTTAGAGGTCCGACCCTTGATTTTGGTACAAAATGTAATTATGTTCATTTAAAACAACACAAAACATTTGAATTTGATCAGGGGGACTGTAGCGAACCCTGTTGATTTTTTTATTCACATTTCAGCTCTAATTCCCTTGGACAACTCCGTCCCAAGGATTTCTGAAAAGCCCTTCCAAAGCTGAACGGTAGATTTGCTGGCAAAAGCCGACGCTCTGTTGACACTGATGTCAATGGAAAAACATGTCCGTTTTTCAATCGGTGTCATCTGTGTGTGTCAAGCCGTATTGGCCAGGGACTTTTCTGGGGGTGCTTTCAGAGGACACCTTTACTCTGTCACCTCTCTTTGTGGGTGCGTGCCACGTCTTTCCTTGACCTACAAACCCCTCTGCCACATCAGCCGTCAAGAGGCAACGAGTGGCGTCCAAAGCCAGCCTGGCTCTGCCCTGTGAAAACTGGCCCAGGCACACCAAAGGCATAAAACCCTTGAGCGTGCAATTGATGGACTGGACGGTTGTCAAGGCGTGAGATTATAGAAAGACTGCCTCTCATCAAGGGATGGCCCCGGAGGGCCCAAAAGGAGAAACATGGATGGGCCTGCGTGCCAATCCGCATCTCCTGCGATTTCCTCCTCCCCATACACACACACATACACACACACACACACACACACACATACACACACAGACACATACACACACAGCAGACACACCACACTAACCCACCCCTCCACACTTGAATTCCTGACATTTGGGAAATTAATGTTCAGCTCGAGCGAGGAGGAGGGTAAGGCAAAGCGCTGCCAAGTCATCTGAGATCTCTCTCCCTCTCCCCCTCTCTCTATCTCTCTCTCTCCCTCTCTCTCTCTCTTTCACTCTCTCTCTCACTCTCTCTCGTGCACGTTCTTGCTCACTCTTCCTCACCTCCACACATACCCTTTCCTCCACTCTCTCATTCCCTCTCTCTCTCTCACCCTCTCCCTCCTTTTTTATTTTGTTTGCGCCGTCCGTGAAATGTTGCCGATTCCCAGCTCCGTGTTTTCAGCTCCCCGTCAAATCCCTGCAGTCTTTATGGATTCTCCAGATCTCATTACAGTCAATGAGGCTGCAAAGACTTTCAGATCAAAGTGAAAGACTTGAGCACCAGAGAGGAGAGGGGGATGGGGGGGAGGGAGGGCTGCTGGTAGTGTTTGGGGGAGGGGTTGGTTGGTGGGTGGGTGGTAGGGGGCCAATGCCCAGCCAGCCAAATCAACTGATTACAGGCTGAAAGAGGCAAATCAGGTGCCACAGACATAAACAACAGCGGTCAACAAGGCCTACACACCCACACTCACGAATCATGACACACAAGACCATGTGGACACACACACACACATACACATTCCGCACCTACTGCAGAGCAAGACACCCATGACAAATCTTGGGGTGGGGGGTGTGTCTTTGTTTCATCATTATTCATTATTCACTCCCACCCTCCCCCCACCCCCAACCCTCTCTGTTGTTGTTACCTATGAGACACAATGCAGAGAGATAAAGAGGAAAGATGCAACACGTGGGCCTGACCTTGAATAAATGTGCAGGCCCAAGCTGGCGCCGAGGCTTCGCTTCATAGTGTCAAGGGTGCCAAAACAAGGGGGTTGTTTATAGACTCGGGGGGCAGCGCTAACGCAGCCGCTGAAGATGAACTCTGCCTAATGAATCCGTCAGGTTTGTGTGTTTGTGGCAATGTGGTTTGTAGCCTCCTGCACTGATTCATTGTCTTTGTGCATGTATGTGTGTGTGTGTCTTCTAGCAATTAATCTTCTATGGAATGTATCTGTCTGGGATTGTTCTTGGGGGTAGAGAGAAACTCTGTGTGTGTGTGTGTGTGTGTTGAGGAAAGTGGTAGTTTGAGCTCCAAATTTTAAATAAATATTTAAATGAGGTGATGTCCTCCGGCAAGAACTGACTGTAAAGTTTGATATATAACACTGATTTCCTGTTGTAGTCTTAAGCCTATCTCCAAATTCCACTGCACACTCAATGCCATGTCACAGTTGAACACAGTCTGGACTTAATCCTTATCTGGGAAGTTGGCCCACAGTGAATTACGGCTAGTGATTTGGCTACTAATCAAAGAAACATTCTGAGCAAGCCAGCATTTTTTTGAATAGATATATGGACATGATTACCTTTCAGGAAATATTCTATGAAGTTTTATTGATTCAAATGACTAATATGATAAGATTTACAAATTTTGGTAAAAGGGTTAAACACTTCCTCAGTTCTTAGAAAAATAATACAAATCATGGAGAGAAAAACACTTCCCTGTACTCTTTATTGCTAGACTAAACAATACACATTAGATTGACTATTTGTATAATAACACCAGTCAAGGAGATCATTTATTAATATTTGTTTATAACAAATATTAGTTTTTTATTATACATTTATATTGATTTATATTTGTTTATTTATATGTATCAGATTGCGTATTCTGTATATAAAAATGGCTACTTGGGCCATTATGTCAGACTGAAAGCACAGTTAGGAAATCCTAACATTCAAAGCAGCAGGTAAGGGGCCCTCCATGAGGTCATCCATGAGCAGATTCCATTTCTGCAGCGTGACTGCTCCATCCATCACTCTTCGGCGGTTACTGGCGCCCGTCCACCCAGCGTGTCACACATGCGGCCAAATCTTATTGCTGTCATGTAGCGCTGTCAAATGTTGGACATGACAATGTTGTTAAAGAAAATAATTTTCACATTACGTGTCAGACATGTTGTAAATACTCTCTGGGAAAAAAAGGGAGGGAGAGAGAAATAGATAGAAAGAGAGAGAGAGAATGATCCCTTTTTTTGTTAGACAGTTCCAGTGATCTCACAGAGCCAATAAAGATCACAGAAGAATGTGACGGAACAGTCCTCGAATAGTTTAGCTTAACAGAACTGTCAGATCACTGCAGCCAGCTTTTAATATTTTGAATATGTGCACAGCATGGCTCAGCTTATGTGTGTGTGTGTATCTGTGTGTGCATGTGTGTGTGTGTCTATGTGTGCATGTGTGTGCACTCTGAGTGCCCAAAAAAAGATAATGTTTTACTCTGAAGCTTTGAGAGGGATGGGGGCATCAATTGAAATTGCTGCTGGCTTGACTCTCTCTAACTGTCAGCTCTCTCATCCCCCATGGGCCTTTCATTTATTCACTCATTCATTCATTCATTCATTCATTTATTCATTCATTCATTGGAGCGTTAGAGAGCCCCAGTATCACTGACCACTGGCCCCTAGTGGCCAAAGCAGTAGAGGCTGCTGCACTGCCGCCCAGACTGCTACAAAAAAGTCAAAAGAAAAAAATCTCCCCCACAAAGCGTCCCTCCAGAGTGACCCAGCAAGAGTTTCATTCCTCCACACCTGCCCCCCTCTCTCCCTCATCTCCCTGTGAACCACTGCATTATCCCACCTCCCTATCGCCTACTGCTCGGCCCCATCCTATTCCACACTCAACAAGAAAGAACAAACCGGGAGGAGTGGGGGTGGAAGAAAGAGACACACACACCACACCAGCGGACCCGGCAAGAAAAGAATGACAAAAAAGAGAAACACGTACTTGCTCAACTCCTGAACCACCACCAATCACCACCCACCACCACCACCACCCCCCCCCCCCCCACCCCCCGTCCTCATCCTCCCTCTCCCATGTCTTCGCCAGCCCCATCCCTCAGATCCCTCTGCTTTCCCTCGTCCCTCGTTCCCTCCATCCAAACCCCTGCTGCACACAGCATCTGCTCAGAGGATGAATAAATCAGAGAGCCTCTCCCCGGCCGCTCTCCCCTGACTGACAGAGGCCCGTCTTAATTGTAGCTGAAAGCCCGGCTTTCTCTCTGCTAATTAGCAGATTGCGCTGTTAAATGATTGAAGAAGTCGGGGCTTATACAGGGGCCTGCCGATCATCACTTATTCAGGCGGCGCGCGGCACTTTGTGCGAACACGGCGCCCGAGGTAAATGAATTTACTCCAATTAGCAGGGCCTGTCAGCGCACATCACTGTCTCACTTCAGACGCGGGTGGATGTGTGTGTGTGTGTGTGTGTGTGGG
>JAGFZM010000152.1:691007-765208 GCA_017657215.1 Limnothrissa miodon | reverse complement strand
GTGTGTGTGTGTGTGTGTGTGTGTGTGTGTGTGTGTGTGTGTGTGTGAAACCCCAGCAGTCCACTCTCCATCTCCATCTCATTAACTGGGTGTGTCTGTGAAGGCGTTATTGGCAAAGTTATTCCGGACATATGAATCGTGTTTAGAAGAAGAAAAATAAACGTGGTGAACCTTACCATGACAGACAATTATCCATAGTGATACTTCCTTAAAGACAGGACAATACTTTCTTTCTTCAAGCAGACCTGTAGCCTCAATGACGCAAAGTAAAATGAACAAACGCTTGCAAAGATAGACGGACAGTTTTCTGTCTCCCATGAATAACTGGAATAAACTATGCATGATGCTACAATCGATCAGTGGTGCTGAGAGCACTATTTATTTTCCCACGCTGTTAAACTGTTCCAGGTGAATGTTTAAATCAAACTGCTGCTTGAGGTGTGGTTGCAAGACACCCCTACACCACCAAAGACTTAGAGCTTTCCTCCCACCCAGCCTTCACCCCCTGCCACCCCACCCCACCCCACCCCACCCTCTGGTAATTGGTATCATCTGAGGGAACTGCGGGCCCCAGAGCACCGCTTCCTTAGCACAGAGACAGTGTTGAGTTTAACGTCTGCTGGCTCTGGAGCTGGATGCGGTGTATGCCACATGTGCGGATGGATCAGATCAAATCTGCACGGCGTCACGCGCTCCATAAACCAGTCGGTTCCATTTAGCCAACTGTCGTCTATGATTGCAAATGTGTGTGTGTGTGTTTGTGTGTGTGTGTGTGTGTGTGTGTGTGTGTTTGGGGGGAGGGGGTGCACCTTTGCTGCGCTGCATTGAGCAATGGGTGCTGGGTGAACACCCCCCCCCCCTTCCATGCACACACACACCCAAGGAGAAAACAGCAGGCTGGTGAAAATCATCAAAGTCTGCAGCCGCATGCGTCGGATCTTGTCCTCATTGCGGTCAAGGGATTAAGACACTGTTTTTTTTCCATTATTAAGGTAAACTGAGAGCTTGCACATGGTGCAGTGCTATAGAGAGACAGATAGGGAGAGGAAGCAGTAGGCCCTGTTAGACAACCTGCTTTCCAGGAGCAGAGGTCTGTGTTTAAGTAGGCCCTGTTAGACAACCTGCTTTCCAGGAGCAGAGGTCTGGGTTTAAGTTTTGGGAAGTGACACAAAGTGCTTAGCTGTTCCAGAGGCCACTCTCTTCTCGCTCACATGTGGCAGCCGGATTTTTTTCTTTTCCTTTTTTTTTTGTTTTCAGTTCGCCATAACGATGGGGGTTCACCAAGACTGCACAAGAAAAGAAAAAGGCCCTGCCACCTCAGCCGGCAGTGGTGATGCAGAACAGCTGGCCCGTGCTGTTTACATTAATAAGCCCAACGTGGGAAGCATTAAGGGCCCACAGATGACTATGCCAGCTCCGGAGAGAGAGAGATAGAAAGAGAGACAGAGAGAGAGAAGAGGGTAGCAGGGAGAGTAATGGCCTCGGCATTACTGAGCCATGTAGGCACAAAGCCTGTAACATTAATTCACTTAAAAACCTCCTTTGGTCACATCCGCTGATTGAAGCGCCACAGCGATGGCTGCCGTGGCAGTGGTGGTGGCGGTGGTATGTGGAGAGTGGAACTCATAGTCATTCTTGTCAGTGAGTCTGGACCGCTGAGGCCAAAATTGCCAAGATTGAGGCAAATCGGCCAAGGTGTGATTTAATAAACCCGTCGGGAGTTCCTGTAAAAACTACCCACACTCCTACACACACACACACACACACACACAGATTGAACACACATTTTGGTTCGCTTAGGCTCACAACCTGCTTCGCTGCGTTTCCCACATTCCACTTGGATCTTTGGGCCGATCATGATTAAGACCGGGCTTAAATTATCCTCAGACAGAAATGCTGTTGCGAGCCACTTGCACGCTCTCTCTCTCTCTCTCTCTTGGTCTCTCTCGGCGAGAACAAAATAGCACAGCCACTGAATATTCATTCACACCTGCTTTCCCAAACAGGCTGCCAGGTTGAACAATGCCACGCAGAAACGCAAGAGAAAAGCCTTTTTCGAGGCGTAGCACAGAGGAGGACCGTGGCTCCAGCGTGGAGCGTTAGGCTCTCGTGAGCCGGTAACAGGTTGCGTGAGACACTGCATTTTTTTTTCTTGTGACAAAGTGTTTTCGAATTTCGAACACCCCCACACACACACCCCCACACACACAAAAAAAACACCCACCTGCACCAGCACCACAGAAGTACTTAACCATCATTGTTTCCGACGGACTTTGAACGTCTTAGTTGAAAGGATCCCCAGTGTAGTTGTCAACATGTCCTTCACCGCCGATCAATGTGTAGGGGCAGGCAGGGAGAGATCCGCGTTCCCACCTACAGTCGCAGTCAGTCGCGCGTAGTCGGCGGAGTATGCCATCTATCAAGATGAAACAAATGTGACTCATTACAGGGAGGCTCGGCGCATCATCCCCAGCAAGGGCAATTCTGCCTCCCTGAAACGTGTGGGAGTTTTTAATATTGTGGAGTGGAGCGTGTCATCTTGGGACCCACACTGGCTTCTCATCAATCTAGTCGCTGTGTGTTTTGGTGTACAAGTGTGTGTGTGTGTGTGTGTGTGTGTGTGTGCGCACTCAGCTTCCCACTGGCCTACACTCCCACATCAGTGGACCTCAGTGGAAGCCATGAAACACAAAAGGAAGCATACAGTGTGCTGGGCATGTTAAAATGATGTCCCCAACGACATGCCTGCAGATTCTTGTTTTTCTGTGATTTTTCATGCTTTCTGTGGGTGTTAATGTTTTTATGACACAAAAACATTAAAGATGCACTGTAGTCTTTCTTTTTCTTTTTTTTTTTTTTTAAATAAAATCCTCATGGAACCCAAGTAGATCAAAAGACTGCTGAGTCTCCATTGTTTGAAAGATGCCTCCATCACAGAAAACATCATAATTCAATTAGTTTCTGCATAATATTCCCACAGTATAGGAACAACTCCCCCTACTACCAAACACACACATACACACACATACACACACACAAAATGAAATTATGGTTGACTTGACGAGGTCTGCTTAGAACAACACACTGAAATGGTCAACAAAAGGCCCTTGAACCAAACTTGTGTATTCCATTTCCTCAAGCTAAACACAGACTGAAATGACTGCCTCAGCAGTATTCTCCTGGTTAACCTGTGAGGTCTGTGCCATCTGGATACGGGTCTGCTCCTCTTGCTAAATGCTACACTGCTTACAGAACAACTAATGCCAAACAATTTGTGCACATGAAACCTCATTACACAGCATTTAGTGAAAAAAGAAGGTGCCATGTCTCTCTCTCTCTATTTCTTTCTCTTTCACACACAAACACACACATACACACACAGACACAAACACACACACACTCACACATATACACAGACAAACAAACACAAACATACACACACACACACACACATATTCAAACACGCACACGAACATTCACACACATAGGACAGTCCCTAGAATGAAGATGTGGGCTTTATTTAATAGGAAGAAGAAAGGATTGTTTCCCATTGACAAGACTTGGCCTTAACCCCAAACTGTTCTTCTCAGCCCATCATAAGTTTCCTATCACAATGCAGTGGAAAAAGCGAGGGATTATGGAGCGTTATAAAAAATGATTTCCATCTGGACGGAGAGGAAAGGGGAGGGGGGACTGTTGGTGTGAGGAGGGGCGGGGGATTTCTTCCCAAAAAACATCTGGAGAAGCAATCTGGCATAAATAAGCAGGCAGCAACTCACTGCCCACCCAATAAATAACAGAGGGAAAGGAACCAGTCCACAACCTGTGTTTCTGAGAAGCCCTAACACAATCCTGAATTATACTCAGGCAGAAAGTGTGTGTGTGTGTGTGTGTGTGTGTGTGTGTGTGTGTGTGTGTCACTTTGGTGAGAGGCAAAAAAGGAAAGCGAGAGAGGTGTACCATGTGTGCACAAGCTTACCTCTGCACACTGTGCAAAATTCAAAATTTATTTTGAACCCATTTTTGCATTTATTCAAATAAGAGCTCGTCTGTCTGTCTGTGTATCTTTGTGTTTCTTCATTCTGAAAATTGTAATACATTTCTTACAACCATACTTTTTGGAGAAAGTTTTTTTTTTTTACCCTGCAACTTCATGTGTATTTGAGTGTTTATCTGAATTGGTGTGTTTGTGTGTGTGTGTGTGTGTGTGTGTGTGTGCTCCTGTGCGTGTGTGAGTGCATTAACGTTAGCAAGCATTTTTCCTCCTGGGACCCCTTCTCTTGGCTGTCTCCAGCACACTGGCAAGGCACATACTCACTCTCTCTCTCTCTCTCTCTCTCTCTCTTTCTCTCTCTCTCTCTCTCTCCATACCACAAAGTAGCCAACCCCATGTGTTTCACATGCCAGCATGCAGGAGCCAAAATAGGTGCAAAAGCATTGTGTTCAAGCAAACAGGGTTTTACTCGACGTCCCCGGAGACCTTCGCGTCCCTCTCTGAACTGGAAATATTTGTTTTCCCTTCTCAGATAGTGGGTTTTGGGTAAACAGCATATTGCCTGCTCTGGTTCTGGCAAAAACACATTTTGTTAATTATATTTTTGATGCCAAGCATGCATCGACGGTCAAAATTGTGCATTTTCAGAGCTGCTGGAGCAGAGCTGTGTTTTCTGTTTTTCTTGCATAGGTCTAATAGTGGCAACAAACTATCTGATATTACTACTAAGATGATATTACTAATGAAATCTTGGGATGCTCTCTCACTGTTAAGTGGCACAAGTAACCAAGACTAAGAGTGGAAGCAGTTGTCATGGAGAAAATTAGGCATGAAGAAAAAGACAAAAAAAATTTGATGACAAAGGTAGCTTTTTTATCCTTTTATTTGAAAATCTATAGTCCTTTTTTATTTTGAAGCTTATTTCTTTTTCAAAAAACATCACCATACTTTTTGACTGTGCTTAGGCCCATCTTAGCATCTTACTCTAGGTTTGAGCAGTAAATCAGAACTTCATAACTTTGTTGTGACAACAACAAACACACTCATTGCATCTGCCCTGATCCCAGCCCACTCCCTTGCCTCTTAGGTGCTACCTGCCTGCCCCCTCTGCTTCAGGCCTCTGCCTCTACCACCCCTGGCCTTGGCTCTGCCAGCTGTGCACATCAACCCTGCAGCTGCAGACGCAGAGTCGCGGTGCCCATCCGTGCCAGCCAGCGCAGCCCAGCACAACCCAGCACAACCCAGCCCAGCTCAATGCATGGTGGCAGATGGCAGGAGCCACGGTCTGGTGGGAGGGGGAGGGGAGAGGGAGGCAGGGGGTACCTGAGCAGGCACCGTGAGCAGACTGCTGTGGATAGGGTGGGGTTGAGCTGGGATGGCTTGCGTGGGCAGGAGGGCAGGATGGCAGGGGAGCACAGAGGGGCGGGGAGGCGAGAGGCCAGGGAAGGAGGGAGAAGTGGAGAGACGTTGGGACGGGCAGGAGCACCAGGGCCAACACTCTACATCTATCAGGGCAGAGTGTTAATGAGAGAGGGGAGGGAGAGAGGGAGATGGAAGAGTTGAGGGATGGAAGATAGAGAAACCGGGTGAAAACAAGAAAGAGAAGTGGAGTGAGCATGAATGAATGAAAGAAAGAAAGAAAAACAATGGCAACAGACAGAATGTAATACATTCCAGTAATGTGTGTGGGGGGGGGGGGGGGCGCATGAGGGCATGTAGACAGTGTGTGCTTGTTCAGGAAGAGGGTGGAGGTGGCTCGCTAGGTTTCCATTGATGATCCTGACACATAGGTGAGCAAATTAACCTGAAGTGTAAGAGCACGGGAACCCAATCTGGGAGGCCCAGGGAAATGTGTGGGAATTGGAATATTTAAAGGATGTCAGTTGTTATTATTGGAAGGTAAATGGAAAGAAAAAAGTTGCAAGAAAGGAAATGAGTAGGGGAGGAGGAGAGAAAAAGAGGCAGGAGAAAAGTAAAAGAGAAAGAGAGAACAAAAGACAAGGAAGAGTTTGGGAAGTTCATACGAAATCTATCATTCATGCATAGGCTCAGTCTTTTTTTCCCATCATGCTCTGTTTCTCCTCTCACAACCAGGTGTCTCTGAATCTGGCGACCCTGCTGAGCAGAACATGTGCATTATGGGACAGTGGCAGAGGAGGCAATGGGGGTAGGTTGGGGGGTGTGAGGGGGTGGCGGCTAGGGTTCTCAGGAAGAGGAGTGCGTCTCATGAATAGTTTATGAAACATGAGAGGGACCAAACGGAGGTGGTCAGAAGACAGCAGAGGACATCAATATTGCATCAGGCCTTCCACATGCATTGTTCATGCAGTGTGCAGGAACAGGGCCATCCTGGGATCTGGACAACCCTTCTACTGTTTTGGTGGAGAGGAAATTTTTAAGGAATAAAAATTAGGATGAAAGTTTATCTCTGAAAGTGATTTCTCTATTCCCTGTTTTTAAACCATTTTTAAATACCCTGAATGATATGTAATACATCTAATAAAAAAATGTTAATAGGCAATAATGACAGTTAAACGAATCTTTGCTGTCATAGATAATACAATTTGTTACTATGACACATATACATTTATACACATGCGTGCACACACACACACACATACAGTAAATACATCCATATATATATAATAAAACATTCCCTGTTTTCATGCTATTCTTCCTAAATGTAAGTGAACTGTAATTGGCCTGTTGCTTTATTAATACTTTGGTAGTTGTTTTTTTTTTTTATTATTCATTCAAAAGAAGCTTGACAACACCTGCTGAGGGTATAGAAAGCACTTTCTATAAATTCTTAATAACAAAAAATGTGTTCTAATCACAATATGGTTTCAGAAACATGTTCTGTCTTATCTTATCTGTACATCTGTCTGTACTGACCACAATTATGAGTTATAACACAGTCAAGATTTTATTTGGTCGGATTTGATTCAGCCCATTTCTCTGTGTGTGTGAGAGAGAAATTAAGAAGGGCCAGATAAAAGGTTTTCATTTCTTGCAAGATCATACAGATACTAACACTCATATATTTAAACATTCTGTATGTGCTTCAGGAGACCAGTGAACAAACCAGTGTAAAAGGCAAAGAGATAAGTTATTCATTAATTGGGTTTACTAGTAAAACAAATGAAGCAAAATTATTATTTACATTATCATTTACATTATTTAATGTATTCACATTTTCTAAAAATAAGATGGAAATAGTAGCCTTTTATGGTGTGCTGGGGAAGAGGTACCGAATTTTTAGTGTATGATAACAATTCTTGTTTTCATTCTTCTCCACTTTTTCTCATGCCTCATGTAGCTGTGTGTGTGGGTGTGAGTGTGTGACTTAGTGAACTACTTGGTCAGTGTTTGGTCCAGATGTCAATTTCTCTCACTTTGGCTCACGTTGCCTGGAGCTAAAAACGGCTAAAAATTAGTGTGGCCCTGCCGTGATGGAGCAGCCTCGCCGCCTTCCACCTGCTGGGTGGGGGAGTGAGCATCGGGTTTATTTGCCTTTCACAGCACACTGAAAGGTGAGAGCGGGCGGCCGAACAGACCGGCGTTTACTCTAAATCTCCCCTTTCCCCCTGTCGTGAAGGATACACTTGTCTCTCACTCATACACACACATACACACACACACACACAAGGTGCAGTGAAATGAGAGTCCTGTGGCTGTACAAGGGTTTACGGAGCTAAACGTAGACTCCCCCTCTTTCAGATGGCTTCCATCAGAACAGCCACACATATATGTGCTTGCTGGGACGTTGGGAATACACACACACACACACACACACACACACACACACACACACACACACACTGCCTCTCTCCCATGTACACACACATGCAGAAACACAAACACTGAAAACACACAAGGTCAGAATTAGTTATGCCCACACTGAAATTAGGCTGTGAAATTAAATGTTCAACTATGCAATGTATAGACTTGCCATGTATGACTTTAGCCCAGTAGAAACAGACAAATATGTACACACACTGGAAAGTCATACACTAACGGTGCAAAATGATTTTCTATCTCTCTCTCTCTCTTTCTCTCTCTCTCTCTCTCACACACACACACACACACACACACATGCATATAGCATTTGCAGACCTGTGAGTGGGGCCCCTCACCTGGCTTAGATCAACAGAAGTTACCCAGCAGGTTCTCGGGTTCCCTGTGCATGGCCTGGGCCTGTCTCTCTCAGAGGTCATTAAAGAAGCGGCGTGCTGCTCAACCTCAGACCTCCACTGTGGGTACACACACACACACACACACACACACAAGCTCAGACTTTGGAACACACACAGACTCACATGGACTGTTGAACTCACATTCGCATACACTTCACTGCATGTCAACACACACACACTTGCAAACACACATATACACACACACTCCTACATACGTGTCTGTACCACCCGTCCTATGTAAACGGTCCCAATAAGGCAGACACACATTGTATGCAAGCAGCTCAAATCAGCAGCGGAAGACCTAAGACTAATGATCACGGTTCCCATTGATGTCTCTCTAGTCCGTACAGTTGAAATAACTACAGGAGTGGTGGTGGAAAGAAAGACCCTCCGGCTCTGTTGTTTAATATGCAAACAAATTCATTGAATCCGCAGAGATGAATCATATCCACTGTTCTCACCTACACAGGATCCTGTGGTTGAAATGTAAAATGACATCATGCTGTGCATATCTCTAAGAAATATCTGCTGGCCTCGGTGAGCAAAAACAGTTCAGTATTGTTGGTGGAATTGCTCAAATTTACAATGCCAAGCTGATTTTTATGATGCAACGTAAAACCAGGAGGGTCATGTTTAATGTATCCATGAGATCCGATTATAATTAGCAATTCAATTTATGGAACTATATTCAAGAGAACCATTATACTCAATCAGACCGAAGGGAGTAACTGTTACCCACAAGGCTTTTCCTTCCTGGTTTCTGTTACAAATGGAACTATTGATGTTGTAGACGGGGGCAAAGGCCGACCGCCGTGGTTCCTAGCTCTGCGCTTTCTCACAACCCTGTCATCCAGCATACGAAAATCTACTTGTAAAATAATGAGTTTATGCTGGAAAATAGATAACATGGTGGCTCATGATGAGACAGTTTGTTACTGAACATGCTGTAAAAATGGGATCTCTTCTTAAAACAAAAGATCCTGTCAAACAGGTTAATTTGCCACCAAGTCTATTTACTGCACAAACTGTTTTCTATTGCATCAAAACACTTGCATACACATGTACACAAACCAGTACAAATACTTTCTGAACACCACATCTTGTGTCTGTACAGTATGTGTCTCTGTAAATGAAAGCAGTGCAATATGGGAACTACAAAGATTAAACACTGTGCTGCTTTTCACCTGAGAATGCTGTATTGTCATTCTCCCACACTAGACTGGCATGATAGAAGCAAGCATCTAACACACTCATAAATAATCTTACCGTGCGCTCATTTGAATAGCATGTATGAGATTATAATAGTATATGTGCTTCAGTGAACTTAAACTAATCCAAACTAATGTGCACTACACAGTCATAAATTTATTATCACATGTCGGTATTCTGAAGAAAATAAATCTCGATTTTCAAAAAAAGTACTAATAAATATTACTAATTAAAACATAACTTTAATTAAGGATTTAATATAAGGCTTGCTCTAAGTGGTCAAGAATTGTTGGCTATTTATAGTTCACAGTAAAAGTTTTATAAAGTTTTATACTTTGGTTTGAAAACAACAATACAGAAAAGTTTGACTGCTGTTAATTTTGAGGTAAGAGGTAAGGATTTAGAGAAAATTTAGAGTAAAAGGTGTTGCCTAATCTGACATGAACAGAGGTTTGTCCTTTCACAATATATAGCCTACACACTTGTATTAATGATAAAAAATATGAAATAATAAACATGTGTCACTAATAAACTAACAAAATGATTTGGTTCACTTTATTTAAAAAAACAGGGGCTAGCAAAAAATACAGCATGGTTTTCCGGATGCATTCTGGTAATCAGCAGCAGCCTGCTGTAAACTTGTCTTTAGGCGCCATCTAGTGTACATCAAGGTCAAGTAATAGCGCACATCTGGACAAACGTGAATATATTTATTTAATCAAAACCCATTAGTGTATGTAATGCATGGACTACGTACATTCATTAGTCAAAATAGCCACTCTTTTTTTAACTAACTGATATTAAGAATTAGGTAAAAATGTTTATGTCAGCTTCTAATGTCATCTTCAACATTTTGCCATTGAACTTTTAAGGAGAGGAGATATCCACATTGGTCGATGAATTATGTGTCTTTCTTTGATTTTTTTTTCTACTGTTGTTCAGACTCATTTTCTACCTGGGCTTATAGGTCCTGGTTTTGGCAATTGTGAAAAATAAGTTTTCCACCAGATGGTGCACTTCTATTGCTTGCTCTGTCTGCGCGTCCAATTGTGGGCTACCCAAAGCGCAAATAAATGTTCAGAAATAAAATCTGAACTATGAATCTTATTAAATAAATAGAAATTATTAATAGACTTAATAGAAAATCACCACACATTATCTACATGTTGGGATGTAGTGAATTTTAACATTCTTTATCAGTGTTCCATCTGGTCTATTACGGCAAAAGTTTTTCCCCAAGACTACTCCCCAAAGTTTCTGCGCATGCTATCGAGGAATTACGAAGTTTGGTCAATTGGTAGGCTATTTATGAGGACTTTGCAGGAATCTGCAGAATTGTCCTTTTCTCTCCGATTATCAACGAGGACGATATGGCTTTTGTCTTGTTTTGCACATTTATTCTCGTGTACTTTGCAAGATTGTCTAATTGCAATAATGCTTCTTTGGTTGTTTTGGAAAGCCAGAACCGACCAAACGGCACTGGCATACCCAACAATAGTACTTTGGCTCATGTGATGACCACCTTCCCAACTACAAAGCCGACAGATGAAACAACAATAGTTAACACAGATAAAATAAAGACAACTCAGACAACGGTACCGTCTACAACTGCAAAATCTTCAACAACGATTGTCACCACGTCCACTACTGTGCGATTTAACACTGAGGACTTGAATGACAAAATCGACAAAAATCTGGAAAATAGAGTGTGGAACCAAGCGGAGGACAACGAGCCACCCGAGTTTGGTGAGAAATGTCTTTATTTGATAAATAATTGCATTTGCAATAGCCACCATGACAAATGCATTCAACATTATGACAAAAGGAGTATACGTTTAGTTTGATGTTGGTGTAATAAGCCTAAATTGATTCCCTAACTTGAAGCGCATGAACCAGGTATTTGTGTGGTTTGTATTTTGAACATCGCGCGCGCAGTTACATAATTCATTAGGCAGACCTTGGTCGCGTGCTCCAGTAATTGTAAACTGACAAAGAAACTTTACTTTCAAGATATTTATTCACAGAGAGTTTGCCGTATGTGTCGTTGTCATTCTAGTTATAGTTGAGTAAAACATCTTTGAAAGTGTTTACACAAGAGCATTTATCTGCCATTATCATACCATGAGGTTCATGAACAACAATAATGTTTTTTTCTGTTTTCGTAACTTTTGTAACTTTAAGCCTACACGAAAAAAAACATTGAAAATGGCATACATTTTTATACCTGCCATGTCATGTTGATGACAGGCTCCTGTCACTACCTTGAATTCATAGCTTCATAAATTCTATAAAGTAAACTTGACTTAATATAATATCATAGAACATGAAACTGAAAGGAACTGTCAAATTACAAAACACGCTCCTTTCTAAAATTTCTCTTTTCTGACTCCTTTCTAAATTGGGTCAGAAAAAGACAATAGGAGAGAGAAAGAGTGAGACAGAGAGAGAGAGTGAGTGTGTGTGTGTGTGTGTGTGTGTGTGTGTGTGTGAGAGAGAGAGAGAGAGAGAGAGAGAGAGAGAGAGAGAGAGAGAGAGAGAGAGAGAGAGGGCTGGTCATTTCTGTTATCAGTCACTGATAGAAACCAGATGAACTATCGCAACCAGCACACTCACTCTGTCATTGTCAGCATGTGTGTGTGTACACTGTGTCTGTGTGTGGGTAAGTGAGTGAGTGTATGTAATGTTTGCAAGAGGAAAAACCTCTAGACTGCTGCTCTAAAAAAATACATTAGCAATTTATTATGGACACATGTTATGAACACAGTTATGGAAAATAAAAAAGAATGTCAGTTTCAACAAATGCTAATCTGTACTCTAAAGAAACAGGTGGTGTAACATATGTACAGTATTCAGTATAGTATAATTATGTACAGTATTCATTTAAACTCATAATTGCTCCCAAAAGTCTCAGAGAGAAAAAAGCTGAAATGACACTTTCAAACCTGGAAAAAAAATAACGTAAATACATTTGTTTCATACCTTGTGAATTTTAGTGCCTTAGACCTTACACTGGGTCAAAAATCTGGGTCAAGGCAAATGTCCCATAATAGCAGGGAGATTTTTTGTCCATTTAACTCAAGCAGAGTACAAGTGAGTGAATGATGAGTCAGCTGCTTTGCTCCACTCCAGACTCACAGTTTGACTCTCTTTTTGTGACTCAGTGCCCTGCAGGCAAACCACAATTAATCCCGCTGTCTCTTCCAAGGCAGGAACTCAAGATTCTTCCCTCGCCAAGAGCCAGAGTATAGATCCAAGTGCTTTTGTTTGTGTCATTCATACAGTCTTTTGTAAAAGAAAATAAACTTCTTTTGGTGATTTCAGGCCATACTCTTTACTTTTCTTTTACAAGCTGGCTCTGCCATTTTTGCAGCTAAGTTGTTCTGGATGTCCAAGAGGAGCACAAAGGTAAAAGGCCAGAAAAACATGATGACAAAGAAGCCAAAAGTACTGCCTGCTAAACCAAAGCCCGCTAAAAAAGCCATCACAGTCAGGAAGCCAACAAAAGCACCGGTGAAGACAAAGGCCACACAGCCCAAAGAAAACCCTAAGAGACCAGTAAAAACAGAGAAACCAGTAATGCGTATGTATATGCAGCTTTAAAGGACAATTCTATAGTGAAAATCAGCCCAATCTTGTTGCTTGTGCTAACTAAGTGAGGCATGTAGGAAAACAGAACGAGACTGAATTTGTGAACCAGCCCCTAACATTAATGGAAAGGGGCACAGAACACTGAAAGTTTCTTTGCCCTCATAAGTTAATGTTAGCTGACTTTTCGCTACTCGGTCCTCGTTGTATCTCATTTTCCCATTCCTCTTCTTAACCACTGCATAGGGAGACAAACTGTCATTACAGTGTGTTTTCATGCTGTGTACAACTAAAGGCTGGTGTGACATTAAAAAAATGCTTACGCAGGGGCGTGTATCTTTTCTGTCAGCTTCTGTATCAAGCTGAAAACTTCTATAATTCTTAGTCACCTTTCCATTACAGCTGCGTGCTCACTCTTGCTTCATTAGATAAAGGTTAAAGCTGTCTCTTCTACTAGTTATTACTATTTTGAACCATTCAACACACTTTAAGCTCTTGCTTTATTTGGATAGCTGTTCACAGACAATGTGTTAAAACTCTTACTATTATTATGAACACAAATAAATAAAGGTTAGAAGTATAGACTAGTAATGGATGTGTTCAGTTAATACTGAAGTATTTGTAGTTTGTACATGATCTATAGACTGTTTTTAGAGTGCCCCAATCAAACTATCAAAATGAAGTGTCATTAAGCCAGTGCAAAAGGTGTTATAAGGCATGCTTATGGTGTGTCCACATCTGAGGAGTGGTTGGCTGAACATGACTTTAAACAATCCAGCAGCCCAACATTGTCTTAAAGCAATGAGTAACCATCTCATAAAAGGGTGGTTAAGGTTCCTTAATGGATAGTGTGCCAATATGCAGTTCTACACAAAATTCACTTGTATTCACTTATTGAAATAAGAAGTTAATGTGGAGTGCCTTTTACAGACACAAACATTTTTGTTATTTTGATCCTCCCTTGCATTACATTTGGTGTGTAAATGTTTGACAAGACCCAACATTTGTTCCAAACTATTTTTCAAGCAGATTGAAAGGCAGACATATGGCATGCCAACGTCTTCCTGTTTAATGCGAAGACAAGAATCAGAGCTTGCATTTTTTTTTTTTTCTCTGTCTGTCTCTCGCTCTCTGATACTCATGGTGGGTAGTGTTTGAGTCAACTTTTCTCTTTCCCTGCATATGCAGCATGGGTCTCATGGGGAGTTTGGCTCCCAACTTTAGCTTGTGACCCCGCTTTCTGGGAGACTTCCTCTGAGGAACTCAAGATCCCAGGGCCTGCATGTGGGGGTGTGAGGGCCTCTACTCTGGAATTCACAGACGAAGAACTGCAGGAAACAATATGGGGGTGTGCTCTGTGGCTCTTTCTCTCTGTGTGTGTGTGTGTGTGTGTGTGTGTGTGCATGCATGTAAGTGTGCCCCGACCCGAAGGCCAGGAAATAGGTCTCAATCATATTTTCCCCTCAGCTTGTTTTGTTAGTTTAACCCCTATTCCAAACCCGGTTAACATTCAAATGTCCCATTCTTGGGGGTGTTATCCTTGTCGAACTCTGGAGCAGTCAGGATACCGCCAAGAATGGGTGCAGGCCTCTCACTGTGCGCATCAGTGCCTCTTCCAGTGGGAGAGATGTTTTAGGGATTCCATCAGCCATATCAGCAATGTGTAAACAAAGTCAACCAAGGGTCTCCTGCACAGCCTATGCAGTCAGCGATAAGAGCCTCCTTTTCACTGCACTGCCCTTTTATTGCATATTAAAGGTTTATCTTGTAAGCCAAGAGTTGATTGCAAACAGTTCCTTTGAGCCCAGAGGCCAGCAGTGTAGATTAGCATACTGCTTTAGAGTGGGAGAAGGGACATGCACAGCCAGAACCAACAAACACGGACAAGTCTGCACTCTTGATCCATGACAATGGAGTCAGCTGAGAGATCCAGCAGGCTTCAAAGGCAAAAGGGTATTCAGGTTTAGTACAAACACTGGCTGAACAGAAATATAAACGCCTTCGGCTGTGGAGTTGGTGTATGTTTGGATGGCTAGTGCACCCAGATGAACTTCTCAAACAATGAAACATCTGTCTGCTCTCTCAGTTGGAGAGATGGTCATTTAAACTCTTTTTGCCTTCTCCTTTGTTTCTATTTCTTTTCATTTTCTTTTCCTTTTCCCAGTCTCTCTCACTCACTCACACACACATCACAGTTATGGCCACTGTCCATTCTGTGATTGCTATAGTAAACTGTGCTTGCAGTATTTCCTGGGATATACAAGTTATCAGAATGTATGGGTGCGGCAAGGACATCCATTCTGTACTTGTAAATGTCTGTGTTAATTGTGTTAATGTGTGATAAAGCACTTCGTATGCATGATTGCTTTCTAAGTGTTTCACACATTTAGCTAGGTATAGTGACATGCTGCTTATACATTTCATATTTCTCAACCCGTAGTCATGTTCATTTTATGGTGTGGGTGATGATGCTATCTGAGTGATTCTATCTTCTCCCAGAATGCCCTCCTCTAGGCCTGGAGTCACTGAGGGTGAAGGATGCACAGTTGCATGCATCGTCCTACAAGCGTACGGGGCTGGGACCTCACCGGGGCAGGCTCAATATCCAGGTGAGACTGGACAATAAATAATGACTTACTACCGTGGCCAGGGAGGGCCACAACACAAATACAAAAGCTGACAACACAAATGCAAATCGCTACAACACAAATACAAAGACCCACAACACAACACGATTGCAAAAGCCCACAACACAACAGAAGTTATCCCGCAACGGAAAGTGGTGATAGTCAAAGAAATGGCAGAGAAACAGGCTCTGGTTATGGACTTTTAGTTGCCATGGTAATCACACCCATAGCTGGACTGGCTTTGTGAAATTGCACCCTAAACGTCTGCTGGATTCATTGTATCCCATTCGACAAGTAAAGTAAGTAAATCGTTCTTAAGTTTGAAAAGAAAGTTTGAACAACTAGTTCTGTGTTTGTCTGCAGGGTTGTCACTGAGCACTATTCGAGTGCAATCTATCGGACAGTGTTTACTGTGCACCGAAGCCTGAAAGTTTACGTTTCGTTTTAATTCAGTTTTATTTTCAAAAGGCAAATGCATGTTCCATTGGTGCACCATTGTGCCCCCAAACTGCCTGACATTCGTTACACAACTTCCCCAGAGCCTTCTACGGGCGTGATTACCATATGCAACAATATCCAGAGCCCTTTCTTCCTCTTAAAAGTTCACTGCCGTTTCTCTGCCATGCCCATAACACTTTCAGTTGTCGGATAACTTCCGTTGTGTTGTGGGCTTTTGTAATCGTGTTGTGTTGTGGGTTTTTGTATTTGTGCTGTAGGGATTTGCATTTGTGTTGTGGGCTTTTGCAATTGTGTTGTGGACTTTTGCAATCGTGTTGTGTTGTGGGCTTTTGCAAACGTGTTGTGTTGTGGGTTTTTGTATTTGTGTTGTGTTGTGTTGTGTTGTGGCCCTCCTCGACCACCGTAAATGACAAATAAGCTTAAATGCTAAAACTTAACTATCAGAGTCGGCAGTGCTGAATATCACAGCCTGTTTCTTTCTCTGATTTAACTGCCAGATAACAAAATAAATGCAGTAGTTTCGTACATATCCTACCTTTACAAATAAATATCTTCACATTGCTGTGCCTACTTTTAGGACCTCAAACTGTTATGAACCCTATTTCTGAACTTCAGAATATTCAACTTAACAAAATATGCCTGCCTTTTGTGATCTGCCAGCACATCCTGCCAGCACTGCTAGTTTGTTTAGTGTGGAGAAATAATGTGATTGTGTGTGTGTGTGTGTGTGTGTGTGTGTGTCTGATTGCATACCTCTTCTTTAGTCTGGTATTGAGGATGGGGACATCTACGACGGGGCCTGGTGTGCAATGTATGAGGACAAGAACCAGTGGCTACAGGTGGATGCCCGGAGATCCACACGCTTCACTGGAGTCATTCTTCAGGGTCGGAGTTCCATTTGGAGGTTGGTGTGTCCCAACCAGAGGTGGAAAAGTCTAACTTCAAAAAGTAAAAGAGAGGGCATTTACATTATTGTACTCTATTGGTTCTACATGTGCAATACTATACTGCACATGCCATTCAAAACAGGTCTCTTTAATTTTACTGATCCACCTGGTTGCAGCCTTTTGCACTTTGATTAAACTTTAAACAAATTGGTTTTGCCAATGTAGCAATACCAATAGCACTGCAGTAAGCTAAAATGATATGTTAAGATGTGTGGACGGAATTTTACCTTCGGAAGCTGGACATTTCCACCTGTGCCTCTTATTTATGTCTTACACAACAATCCATTGCCATTTGGGGGTATTTCTGCATGCTTTCTAAATATGTGAGGATTTATGCATTCTCTGATATACTGTCTGACATAATCAGTGTAAATGTAAACTTACTGATTACTGAACTGAACTTCACTTTTGGCTCAAATAGGGTTAAACACTAGAATGAAGACATTGAATACAAGGTAATATGAAGCTTTAAATGTTCTTATTGTCAGTTGGGACTTTGTGATGACTTACAAGGTTCAGCTCAGCAATGACTCCATCACATGGAAGCCTTGCATGAATGGGACAGAGGAAGCGGTGAGTATTACCAGTTGTGGTGCTGTGGCGACATTCATACTGCTGTTATATAATGCATTTTTCATTGTCAGAAACAGGACTTTTCCATGGGGAGAGACCCACATTTACAGAATGAGGCCACATCATAAAGTTGTGCTGTCACAGAAACTCACAGCCCACAATGACCTAGCTGGCCAGCGGCTGACTCGGTTTTGATCATTAGCAGCGTCATCACATTAGCCACTAATTTTACCCTCAATGCACTTCTCCTGCAGCCTCTAGTAAGTATTGGGGTTGGCATTTGGGCACAGAGTTAAGTGGCTATTTTCGGGAAGCTTGCCCTGTCTAATGCAGTATTTTTTGTGCTGGGCCCTGCCAAGGGAAAGCCGGCTGACACACAGAATGAAACAAAAGAAAAAAAAGGCAATGGGTAGTGTTAGAAATAAGAATCCTAGCATCTGAACTCAATTACCTAAATAGAAGGGAGCACCTACTAGGGTTTTTTTTAATGGGCTGTAATATGTGTGGTGCATTGTAGATATTTGAAGGAAATCAAGACACAGAGACACCAGTCTTGGGCTTGTTCCCAAAATCAATGGTGGCCCGTTACATCCGCATCAACCCTCAGACCTGGTACAAGAATGGCACAATATGTTTGAGGACTGAGATTCTGGGTTGCCCTCTCCCAGGTATGACTGCATGTATTACAATTGCCCATTCCAGAGGAAAAATAACAAGATTGCCTAACAGTTAAAATTCAATTCAATCAAATCAATTCAATTCAATCAAAATTCAATTAAAAATTAGCCTCTGGATAAGTTACTATGTCTATTAACATGCAGCTAGACTTGATCTTAACATTGTGTCAATACCACCCTCAGACCCAAACAACATCTACATGTGGCAGGAAGAGGAGGGCTCCCAGGACAAGCTGGACTTCAGACATCACAACTACAAAGAGATGAGGAAGGTAGGAGAGATATGTAAGGTATAAGCCTATATAGATACCTAGTGTAATAAAGCCTGAAATCATCAGCACATTGTAGTACAGTTAACCAGGCAGTTTTTAAAGAGTGATTGTGTCCCATACCTATACTGTTGTTCACTGTCACACCAGTCACATTGCTGTGAAACCATTCCATGTTTTACACTCAAGGTTAATGTCAGTGTTTGTCTTGTGACCAGCCATTTTTTCATTTGCGTTTGGTGCACACTGCAGCTGTGTTTTAATTACAGAACATAAACTGATAGTATGTCTCTAAGGATCCTCCAGCATCAAAGAGACTGGTTGGCACATCATGAAAACAACATGAGTGACAATGACAGGCTTGAAATATATGAGTTTTGCCTGTTACAGCGTTGCAAATCACATATTCTGCTTTCTGAGAATTCAAAACTATTCCCACCTGGAGCTGAAGAGGCACTTCTACATTTTCCCCTGACATGCACCTGTCATTTTCTTAATGAACTTGGAATCTGCATACATGGAGTATTATTGGCGTATAGAAAATGTCTTCACTGACATGTCTTTCTAGACCATAGTTGACTTGACCATTTTTTTGTTTTAGAAACACTGATTAAGACCTTGAGGAAATGGTGTTGAAAACTGATACCAAGGGATTTAAATATCAATTAGCTTACTAAATCAAGTTATCCTAAATGCCATTGGGCTCAATTGTATGCTGCTAAGACCCTTGGTTAACATGAAGGTCCCTTTTCTCCCTCTCGTTGCATGCCCTTCTTCATGATTGGCAGTGGCACCCTCTCAGCGCGAGCCTGTGGTCTGAGGCTCCACAGTCTTTTGCAGTGAACAAATATTATTCCTGCTCTGCTCTTTTTTTTCCTTTTTTCTTCTTCAAAGCTAGCCCAGTGCTACACGGTGACTCTGTTTGTGGAGCCTGACCACCATTGCGTAACCATTGAGTACTCAAACACAAGGCGGTTGAGTCCGCCTTTCAGCCAAACCCTTCAGCACTGTACAGTGTTTATAATGCAGCATGCTTAAATCATACCCACTGTAAAAAACTAAAAGCTAAGACAACTTAAAAATTCAAGGCAACTTGCTGCACAATTTTTTTGAGTTGATAGAACCTACTTTAAAACCTAGAAATGTTGTTTGTGTTGTGTAACCTCAAAGATTCTGTGCAGCAAGTTGCCTTCTACAAATATATAAGCTCCAAAATTGATCTAGTTGATTTGCGATATTAGATGAAGTACTTTAAAAAATAATAAATTATATTCTATTTACCTTGAGAGTGGACATCTCTTTTTTATGTGTTTAGAATGCCCTGTTTCTCTCTCTTTGCCCAGCTTATGAGGTCAGTGTATGAGGCATGTCCTGACATCACCCGCATCTACAGCATTGGCAAAAGTTACATGGGCCTCAAGCTCTACGTCATGGAGATCTCAGACAACCCCGGAAAACACGAGCTAGGTGAGTGAGAGCTTGGCCGACACTGTTGCAGTCCCAGAAGAGGAGCTTGGCGTTGTGGTGAAGTGTGTTAGAGGGAGCACCAGAGTTGTGTGTTGAAAGCCAACTGGTAGCCTCACACCAAGTCACACCTGGACTCTTACAGTTTATGAGAACAACACTGGTGTTTTTCTCTTTTCTCCCTCTGTTTGTGTGTTTGTGTGTATGTGCGTGTGTGTGTGTGTGTGTGTGTGTGTGTGTTTATGCACCGTTTACACACTTCTTCATCAAGAGTCATGGGGTTCAAATGCTAGATCTCATTAAACACGGTCCTCTGAAGTCAGAGCTCTGGTAACTCTCAGTATTACCGGTCTTGAGGCCCATCAACGTACACAGCAGGGTCCAGATTACCCATCTGAAAACAACAGTGGCTGTAGGCTATACAAGGAAAAAAACTGATTTACTCTCTCACTCTGTCTCTCTCCCTCTGAGGCGGGAAAATGGGTACAGTATTTTTTATGTGCCTCATGAAAGAGCATTGCGATGGTGCAGCCAGTTGACACTGGAGTGTCGAGGTGTTTGTTTTGGCTCTCTCGCCTTCCCTGGCCAACACTGGCTGGCAGCTCTGAGGACCTCTCTCAACAGCGCTCATTATTGGCATTGGGCCCCGGGACAGAAATGTTCTGCAGACACAGTGATCTGTGATCAATGATCAGAAATGCTCTGCAGACATTGATCAGTGATATGTAACAATGTAAAATTACTGCATCCAGTGCTGGTAATGAAGCTGTGTTCCCCTCTAACTAAGTAAAAAGACCAGCTGTAACATAAAGTTAACTCATCCGTTAATGATACTGGACTGATTGCAGGAAGTCACAGCTTCCACAGAATTTCTAAGCAAGGCATTTTGATCCAGCTTGAATTTTGATCCAGCAGAATGAATGAATTTCCATGTCTTTAAAGAGATTCCAAGTATGTTGTGGACTGTGGAGACTCAGTCCATTTTATCATCCTTTACTGTGCAATGGAGGAAATGCTCAAACAAATCAGGCTCCTTTCTGTTGACTGATATTTTTCAGTTTGACTTCTCTGTGTGAATGATGGTCTGGGTGCCTTAGAACAGCTCTAGGCTTATCTAAACATTCTCTAAAAATCTGACACAATTATTTTTAGGCTCACCATGAATAAAAAATATATAAAATACATACTTACACCCCTACATTCATCCCAAGCTCACATGGTAAATACAGTATGTGTCTGTGTCAGCACTTTATTTTTGCAACAGCTCTATGCAATATGTTTTTTATTTCCAGATATTTTCATAAGGCTTTCTAAAGTTTCAAGGTTCTAACACAGGACCCCATTTGATATTCTGCCATCCAGTTTTAATGTATGGTCATGAAAATTCTTCCCAATCGGCTGCCTGTGGTTCAGCTAAGTTATTTAAAAGAAAACGGAAACATTGTTTGATATTAAACTAAGTTCTTCCTTGAACTTAGACTAGTTGATATATACCTTTCTCATCTCAGTGCATGCTCTCAATCGCTCTGGCAGGCGGCACATTAACTTATCCCAGTAGAATGGCTCCCAAAAGGTTTTCCATTATACATTTTTAGTTATCCTTATTATCTGCTTAGAAAATCTCATCACATTTTGTGTCATCATAATTAAAGGTGCTCTAAGCGATGTGACGCGTTTTTAGGACTAAAACATGTGTTGTTACATACAGCAAACATCTCCTCACAATCTGCTAGCTGCCTGTCCCCTGAACACAACGTAAAAAAATGCGGTCTCTGTAGACAGCCCAGGCTCCACAAACGGCAACAAAAACACAGTGGGCAAACCTAGCATAACAGACGAAAATGAAACATAACAGTGTTCCAGCCAATATACGACAAGAAGGAAATGCATGTTCATGAGTCTTTCAGGAGGCATGGGAGGGAGGGGGAGGAGTGAGCTATAACTTATAACGCTTGAACCCTCTCCTCCGTTTTGTTTGAGGCAAGTAGTAAGGCCAGCCTGCATTTTTTTCCCTCTGGGTATCTTCCCTTTGAGTTTTCTGTTAGTCTGTTCAAAACATGCTGTGTCATGGAGGTTGAGGTTGTGTAATACATCCACCAACAAAATTATATGTGGTATAATAATTTAACCCACAAGTTTTTTGGGTAAAATAAATTTAAAAAATCAAAAACTTTTTTGGTCAGGAGTTTTGAGAAAAGGACATGTGTTTTGCACACAGTTTTGGCCCAAGCTCATAGCTGTGGTTTCACGGTTCAGTCTTTTGAATATGAGGCACACTGTTGCATTTGTCTGGGGACCACATGTGTTTGTCATCAGCGCTCATCAGCATTGTATCGATTCTTTCACCAGAAGAAAAGGTCAGAGTTCATTCTTTAACTGTGCTGGGATCAGTCTGCGCAGTTTTACGCCCCAGAGATCATCTAGTTGTGAGAAGGCTAGAACTAGGCCAAACTTGCACTTAAATCTCAGGGTCTGAATAGGTGGTGTGTTTGCCAGAATATCCATAAGAGGGTGAGGGAGGTGGGGAAGGTAACGTGTATGGATGAACCTAAAGAGGGCCCTTTCTGGGTGGGAACAGATACTGTACAACTTGTGCCACAGCTTAACACTCCAGCGTGAAAACTACTTTACGTTCCACATAAATATTTATCTTGCCAGACCAGGCTTCTACACTGCACGTTTGTGAAAACTCCATGATTTTATGGATATTTTCTCTAGTGGCACAGTCAGAGCGAGAGAGAGATAGAGAGAGAGAGAGAGAGCAGGCATCTGGAGAGCTACATGGGTATGGAGGCATACAGGACCATGCCCATATTTAAATCAGGCCGTGAAGAGATTACATCCAGTGATGGTTGATGGATCATCCTTTCTGGTGCCTCTAGAGCCTGCTGGGCCATCCAAGAAAATTGACAGTGTATTATTTTGGGCAATTCAGGGAACCCGTCTTGACTAGCTTAATGATTAGGCGTTGGGAATAAGGTGCAAGAACCAACTTAAATTTCTAGAAGCTCACCATAAATCCTTTTGAAGCAGCGAGAGGGTGACAGATATCAAATCCCTCTGTTGGTGCATGAACTTCTCCCAAATAAAGACCCAGAGCTCTGTCAAGGCTGATGCTGATGGCTGATTATCTAATCTACATACCCTAATCACTAAACACAAATTACCGTAATGAAAAAATAAACAGCAAAACCAATGGCCCCTCAAACCAATGCAACAGGGCTGGTCTAAATTTTAGAATCAGAATTTTAGTCTAAAGGCCATATATTAGTATGTTCTTTATACATACCATTTACCATAATATTTCAGTACTAGTAACTGGTGTATTTACATTCTTTATGGTCCAAACCCATGTTTAGATTGGAGTTTGGGGTCCACTGGCACATGTGGTATTTCCATTTGTACGTGTGTTTTACTAATTACTGAGGGGGATAGTGCACCTATTAAACATGTTGTGCATTGGCGCCCTCTGCAGGTGAACCAGAATTCCGCTACGTGGCTGGCATGCACGGGAACGAGGTGCTGGGCCGTGAGCTGCTGCTCAACCTTATGCAGTACATGTGCCAGCAGTACAAACAGGGGAACCAGCGTGTCGTCAGGCTGGTCAAAGAGACACGTATACACCTACTACCCTCTATGAATCCAGATGGCTATGAAATGGCTTTCAAGAAGGTTACACAATTCCTAATTTATCCTTTTTTTCCTCAAAGTTAATCGTGAATTTCTCAATGATTTAATTTAAACTTTAATTCATAAACAAATGCGCTTCACAACTGAGACTGCCTATATTCATTTTGCATATACAGTAAATTTTCATTCCTCCAGTAAATTTTCATTCTTCCATGTTGACTTGCTGTAACTTGTAATGGTGTGCAATGGTTTGCCTCATTTCTAAGATTTTTTTGCCTGCTTATTTCACAGGGCTCTGAGTTGTCTGGTTGGGCATTGGGTCGCTACAGTTATGAAGGAATTGACATGAACCACAACTTTGCTGACCTGAATACTGGCATGTGGGACGCCCTGGAGCTGGAGACAGACAAGTCCAAACTCATTAACCACTACTTTCCCATCCCAGAACAGTACACGTCTGAGGATGCCTTTGTTAGTAAACTACCCTTCCATCCCACTGGGGTTTCTAACATGAGCCCTCTTTTACTTTAGGCTTGTCCCAACTGAGCTCAGTAATTTAAACAAGCTGTTCAGCACAATCCATTAAGGGTGTATAATATATTGTTGTATTGTTGTATGTTGTTTCTTACTTTAGGCTAATACAGTTGAAATCTCAGGGAAAGTAGTTCATCCAGTAAATAATGCGCTAGCAGTGCTCCAGGGTCATTTGCATATGCACAACCTGAGCCTCAAAGAACAGTTTCTGATGGTCAAAAAATGTGTTTTATGACTCCTTTAAACCCTGATTTTATTTGATGCATCCAAAAAGGCCTTCTCTCATTATAGTGTCACAGACTCCCAGTGTGGATGCAAAAAACATTACTGAGATAGACTGTGACTATATGCATATTTATGTTTACCCAGAATAGTGTGTGCATGGCCTTTTTTTTCATTTAACTTGCCCAGGTGGCGTCTGAAACTCGTGCAGTCATCAACTGGATGCAGAACATCCCCTTTGTCCTCAGTGCCAACTTACATGGAGGGGAACTTGTGGTCACTTACCCCTTCGACATGACTAAGGATTGGGCCCCTCGGGAGCACACCCCCACGGCAGACGACAGCTTCTTCCGCTGGCTGGCCACAGTCTATGCCACCACCAACCACGTCATGTCCGATCCGGACCGCCGGCCGTGTCATAATGAAGACTTTGTGCGTCACAACAACATTATCAACGGAGCCAACTGGCATACGGTTCCAGGCAGTGTGTGAAATTTAGTGTTGTCCTGATATTTGTGGTTATTGGAAATGAAGTATCACACGTTCGACGACAGCTTGACTAAATGAGAGTTAGAAAGATGCAGACAGGCTTTCAAGTCAAGTCAAGTCAGTTTTATTTGTCAATTTCTTCACATGTACTTGACATACAAAGGAATCGAAATTACGTTTCACACTTGTCCCATGCGTAGACATTGACAACAATAAAGTGCAGATGCACAACAAGAAAAACAATTGAAACAATAAGGTACTGTTAAGTAAAAAGAAGTGCCTTTGCATAATTTCAGGATGATGTTTTGTAACGGCTGATTTTTCTTTGCTCTTCTAGGCATGAATGATTTCAGCTACCTACATACCAACTGCTTTGAGATTACTGTGGAGTTGTCCTGTGACAAGTTCCCCCATGCCAGTGAGCTTCCCAAGGAGTGGGAGAACAACAAAGAATCACTGTTGGTCTACATGGAACAGGTCCTCAGCCATATCCTGTAAAAGAGTCCTGTACAGTTTTTTAAGATGAGATAACACTGCTACACAGAAAAGTTAGTGATAATTATTACAGAAAGAGTTCGCTTAATCTAAGGCGAACAAAAAAGAATAAGAATCTAGAGAGAATGTAAATGTAAGTGTATCATGACAGTAATTGGTCTCTGCATCCACTTCCAATGCTCACCGTTTTAGGGATCACAAGATAAGTTTGGGGATCAAACCAGTAACCCTTTGGTTTTGACCTGAAGCATTAAGGAAGCCACTGTTGCAAATAAAATGTATAATGTCCATGGATGGGAACTCATTTGTGTTGGATTCTGCTATGTCTGCAGGTACACAGAGGAATTAAAGGAGTCATAAGAGATAAAGACAGTGGAGCTGGCATCGCTGATGCTGTCATCCAAGTAGATGACATTGATCACCACATCCGATCAGGTAAAGTAATCCATTGGAAACCCACTGAGAAAACAGCTGGTCCAATTCACTGTAAGAGTCACTATACACATACTTCTGGTTGTGGGTTCTTTTTGATAACGGGATAATGAAACTAGGCAACAGGGACTTCCTGCTGCTTCCAGAGTTGCATATTACCAGAATACAATGATTAATATCAGTTAGATCAGAATATTATGCATTCTCACATTCAGTAGGCTAAGGCTATTTTTCTTTGTCATAGCATCTGATGGAGATTATTGGCGACTCTTGAATCCTGGCGACTACGACATCACAATAACTGCTGAGGGCTATTACCCTTCCAAGCGTATGTGCCGTGTGGAGTACGAACACTACCCCACTATCTGTGATTTCACTCTCACCAAGACTCCTAAGCAACGTCTTCGTGAAATACTGGCCAAGGGAGGCAAGATCCCTAAAGACCTGATGCTGAGACTGCGGCAGCTCCGCCAGCGCAAGCTCCGTGCCACCACCAAAGTCCTCAATCGGCGACGGGAATCACAGCGCCGGGCTCGGCAGACCCAACGCTAGGTGGGTCTGTGACTTCTGACCCAAACTGGGGAAGTGCCACTTTAGTTCCATCTGGTGGACAATGGTATTCATTCCAAGCAACGGTATTCTTCTAAAGGATTTTCAGTGTCTTTAGATTTAGGCTACATTTAGTTCTCAGGGTTAAGCAGAAGAACATGATGGACCCATTTGTGCTTTTTGAAAAGAGTAGGCAAATGGGGTCTAATTTCTGCTGTGATAGTCAAACATAAACTTGTAGCTCATGTTGCTGGCAATGGGGAAAATATGTAAACTACATATGAACAGTCAGTCTGGAACTGACACTGTATCATGTAGGCCTACATTAAAATAAAATATTTCAACGAACTCAGTGGCTTATTGATTGTGTCCAGGTCTACTCTCTCTGCACACACACATTTCAGTTTTGATGAATTGTTGGCATCTTGTGTTTACTTAATGTAAACACATTGACACATTGACGTCCATTGACAATACAGCCAATGAGAACGCCTTTTTGTCAAAATATTGTTTAATGAAAACAAAAAGGCGAAGATACCCTGGAATATAATATGTAGCCTAAGCTTACCCTTACAGCTTACCCCTTTGATAGAAATTGAATTGTGCTGGTTTAATAGCCTACCTGTAGCATAGGCACAAGTCGCAAAATAAACGGAACTCAGCTTTCCCAGTGAGCGTTTCCCCACGGCGCGAATTGTTCGTGTGCGTCGGGAGTCAACGTGAGTCTAAGCATGAGTGAAATGCTGATGTTCCAGGTTTGCCTAGAAAAGTAACGTTATAGGGTTATCTTCACAGTTATACCTGTACATATCGACCGAAAGTCTCACAAAATGTGTTTTATCTCGTGAGGAGATCTTTTTTTTTTTTTTTTTTTTTTTTGCAATGAGGGGTTGTGTTGATTTGGGCACGTCAGGAAACGTTACACTCAAAAGGTTCGGTTAGGCTAGTGTCATTGCTAACGTTTACTAAACCAGAGCAAAGAAAGTTTTTATTAAAGAAATATCGATTTAATCCAGAAATTGTCGCTTAACTTGTTGCTGGTGAAGACGGTTTGACTGCTTCAAAATGGTGTTTTTCACGTGCAATGCCTGTGGAGAGTCATTGAAAAAAGCCCAGGTGGACAAGCATGTAATGAAATGTCGAAATTGCGAAGTACTCTCTTGTATCGACTGTGGGAAAGACTTTTGGTATGTTTAGTTTTGTTTTCACGGTATCCGTATCATTTGTATTATGGACAGACATGCGCTAGGCTAACGTTAACTTAAGGTATGTTTCCTGACGAACGTTAGCGCTGTTCTTAAAACTTCTCACAGGGGAGACGACTACAAAGATCATAACAAATGCATCAGCGAAGACCAGAAATATGGTGGCAAAGGCTACGAGGTTAAGTCCAATAAAGGTGACGTCAAGCAACAGCAATGGATGCAAGTAAGTCCATTCAATTGTTGGACTTTCCATTGTCCATTCAAGTGTTGGGCAGCAATAGATCTAAGCCTACTGGTTAGGACGCCGGGTTGTGTTTCACCTCATTTGTTTATTGTGGGCATCAAATCTCGAATCGGAATGCTCATGCCGTGACCCTTATTATTTTGTTTCAGAAAGTCCATGAAGCAATGAATAAGCCAGGAGTGAATCCAAAGTTAAAAGAGATTCTGAAGCAAGTCAGTTCTTATGACAATGTTCCAAGAAAGAAGGCAAAATTTCAGGTAACATTATACAGTTCTTGATATTTATTTATGCAAATTATGCACTGTGTGGTATTAGTTTTTAATGTGGCTGTCTGTTGTCTGTATTAACTATAGAACTGGATCCAGAACAGTCTGAAGATCTACAATGCTGCCCTGCAGGGTCAGGTGTGGGAGGTCTTCTCTGCAGCAACAAGCAATGTGAGTGAAGATTTATTTCTTGATATATTTTGATAAACGATATGAGGATAATGGTGGTGAGCTCTTCTACTTTTATGATTTGGACCATTCCACAATGGTGTATTAAGACACTGAACAGTTGTGATTTTAGCTGCAGAAAGAGTAATATTACTTGTAGCAAAACGCGCTAATAACAGTTATTTATTATTGACCAAAATACAATTTTATGTAAAAAAAAAATAAACAAAAATCTGAGTGTGTACTCACAATGGCAGTTTGAACTGTGCCCGAGTCTGTTTGACCCCCTAAAGCACGGTTCGTTTGACTAGTGTGAATGCTCCCCTTTTTAGATGCTAGCACTCAAGACACTCAATTGAACCATAAACAAAATGACATTCAACAAAGTACTCAGAGCAATGGACTACGTTGTGTGGACTACATTGCGTTCTTCCTGTTTATCCTGAAACCTTTGCCCCTTTAAATGACGTAAGCATGCTCTGGAACGAATTACGGCAACAATAGCCGTGTTCACACTATCGGGACAGATCAGGCCAAGGCCATCCTCGGGTGAATTGGTGCGAAGGGCCACTGGCCTCTGGCTATGCGTTCAGATTGTCATGCTACTGTTCTGTTTCAAGGACGTTTGGACTTGGCCCTAACTGCCGTAAGGCCTGCACAAAATGCACAAGACTAAGTGTAACTTATATTTACGAAGGCGTGCAAGCTGTAATCAAAAACAAGAACCTTCTGAGAAATGGAAGTGGACAGCGTCGAATAAATGCTGTGTGTAATGTTACTGATGTGGACCATTCTACAAATACACCAAGAAGATGATGGTTGGGCGCAAATACATGAAGCAAGAAAGAGGCCCATGCAATGGCGAAATAAGCACAACGAGGGAATTACGTGAACAATCCATTTAGTTTCGGTAATTTGTTAAGTCACTAATCATGTCGTCAATCAAATATGGACGAAATGTAGGCAAACTGTTCTGTTTTTACTCTGTAGCAGTTAAACTACTACTACACACATGTTCTGAAGACTGCATGGTCCCATCCTCAAACAGCCCGCCTTTAACCTTGACGTCGCCCCCAGACCAATTTAAACTTACTTGGCCGATGGTTTGACCTGGGCCAAGAATAGCCCAGAAAATGGCTCTGATTAGCCTCACTTAGCACCATGGCCCAACACACATCCAAGTTTAAGTATGTTTGTATGGGAAGTTATCCAACTAAGCATGGTAATGCAAAATAAAATGTGGTGGTTATTCTCAGGGTTTTAGCCTAACTGCTGCAAAAAAAGGCCAAAATGGAAGCCACGTGTCAGTTAATGTGGAGCACTGTGTAGAATAAAAAGTTCTCTCTTCCGATATTACAACAGATCTGATTTATGAACTCACATTGGAGCAACAATGGCTCCAGTAGACCCTTGACTCTAAAGTTGTGTGATTGTATGATATCCTCTTTCTTAGGTTTTAGTAGTCATACAGTTTTGGCAGCCAGATGCATGGATACAGGATGATTTTTTTAATCAGGCTGTCGGGTCTACTCGTGTTTAGATAACTTTCATTGAGGTATTTAATATGGAATTTCTGATGTCTCCAAATAGGCTTTTAATTGCAATCTACTGTTGTAATGCTTTGAAAGGAGGCTTGAAATCAAAACCAGCAATAATAAAGATGTTGTATAGTAGGGGGTATGATTAGAATATGAAGGGTTTCTTTCTTTTTTGTTTGTTGTCCTTAGTAGCTGCTGATTGTTGACTTTTCCTGCTTTGTAGTGTGAATCTATTTGTATTCCATAATGGCTAGCATAGTCCATACCTCATGTATGGGTACTGAAGGTTGCGTCAATATTTCAAAAGGACATTGTGGAACACGTGTAAGTTCTGAAAAATGAAATGACAAATACTTTATTTCACTGGGTTATAAATAGGCTGCATTGTATTTTTTTTTTTTTATGCACAACTATTACATAATGGTTTCCTAGAATCTATTCTTTCTGACATAACCATGACTTGAACCATATTGCTGGTTTGCATGTCAAACTCTTTGATGCACATAACTGTATGTTTGAACAGTGTCATCTGTTCTGGGCCCTTCAGTGGAGGTGTGTCCATGGCCATTGCTAGGAGAGCTTTGAAGGCAGGGGAATGGTCTTTCAGCCCTCTGTTTGTTCTCTGTTCCTATGCTGACATCCTCATGAAAACATCCCTAGTGATGTGGTGTAGCAGTGACATCCATCATCTGTGGATCTCCTGAAGTGCAGTCATAAACTCTTTAGGATTAGCGCTGTCACAATATTTTTGATCTACTGTCTAGAATACAATAATGCTGTCCTTGTTGAGGACCAAAAGCATACAGCGTTTGATGTACCGGTATGTAAGAAACATAGAATTGAAATTTGTGTTGAGCTGTTGCTGTATGCTTGGGTACATCTTTATTTGTTATAGAGGTCACCAAATATGACCACTCACTCACTCAAGGAGCAACATCCTTTTTACTTAATGCTGCAACCAGTTTTTTTTTCTCCTTGGATTCTCCTTTGTTTGGCCAGAGCTGTACCATCACTCTAGCTGTGTAATTTGTTCAATCAGGAGTTAAGGAAAGCACCACCGTAATTGATAGCTCCTTTTTTTTCATCATGAAGAAAGTTGGTTACATTACAGATTTTTCAGAGTTTGTGATTTTTGATTTCTTCATTTGGATTTCTAAGCTTGGTAATCACGCTCAGCAAACGGTCTTTCCTTGTCTATCTCAGAAGATTCATGTAGTGGTTAATACTAGGGCTGTGCGATTTTGCCAAAAATCAAAGTTGCGATTTTGTTTTCAACCAATATTGCGATTGCAATTTTATTGCGATTTTTCACAATAAAAACCACAAGCACCACATATATTCCATTAATATGCATATTCGTACACAATTTCTAATTAAAAATAGAAAATGAACTTCTCATTAATCAGCATATTTTCATTCAAGAGAATATCTTGTTGCGTTGAACCCCAATCCTTAATAAACATGTGCAGAGTGTGGCTAAAACACAGGTCTATGCATTAAGTCTGTGCAGTTACAAAAAAAAAAAAAAATTGCGCGCCTTTGCGATTTTGAAATTGCGCTTTTCAAAATTGCGATTATATTGCAAATGCTATTAATTGTCCAGCCCTAGTTAATACTGGTTATTTGTGTTAACCAGGATAAGTTGGATGAGACCTAAGTTCCATCTTCGGGCCAACCAAGTATCATACAAAAGGACAATTGCAGTTCTTGATGACTGTTCGGTTGACGATTTGAATATCATTGATGTGACCGTATTCATGTATAATCCTGTTGATGTCATTGTTCTCATCTAATGTAAAATGCTAAGAAGCACACACCCAATATGTTGGACATGCCACAAGTGATTTCCCCAGTCTGCTCAACAACTAGGCTTGGATGTTACAAAGGTTCTGTTGGCGAACGTTGGAGTTGGAGGGGAGGAAGGGTTTTTTTTTTTTCTCTCCCCAGGAGCATTCTCCTGTTGCTACACCAACATTGAAGTGCTTCTAAGTGATATTTCACCATTTCCACATTTTATTTTGTTGCATTACTTAGTTGGATAACTACTCAAGCATATCTAAGTTGGAAAATCATGGAGTTTGTTGCTTCTAACTTTATACCTGTGTTATTGAACAATATTGATTCAATGTTGGTTATATTGAACTGTATTCAGCTAAATGTTAGCAACTTAGCACTGCACATGCCCATGCACACTGACCTAACCACAATCAGGCTCATTATTAGTTTTCTTTCTAGTTATATGGATTCATATTATCATGTTAATTATACAAACGGATTGTGTTTTCTGATATTCAACCTGTAGACTAAATGAGCCAAATCAGAAAAATGTAGAACTCTTGACTGTTATAAACCACTTTGTGGCCTAAGTAAATCCTAGTGAAACAAGCACCTGCAGTAAACTACCGCCTCCCACTTTTCAAAAATGTGAAGTGGGCAGGGTTGAGGTGAATAATTACTCAACAATTACTGCTGTTGTTATTGTTATTATTTATTAAAGGCTCCAGAGAACACAAGTAATCAGCAACTGCCTCTGAATAAGACAAATGGGACCCCAAAGGCCGAGGAGAATGGCAAGGCACAGCCTGAAGCATCTGAGGAGGTAGTCCCTCTGAAAGAGAAGAAAAAGAACAAGCGGGAGCGCAAAGAGGAGCGGCAGCAGAAGAAGCAGAAGAGAGCTCACAGCAACCCTAATGGCGAGGAGAAAGAACAGCACCTGAGTGAGGAGGGCTTTGAGAAAAAGAAGAAAAAAAAGAGAAAGATGGAAGACATGGAGGATCACACCACTCAGAACGGATCAACTGGTGAAGATGCTGAGAAGAAAGCCAAGAAAAGTAAAAAAGACAATTTGGACGGTGAGGTCTTATTGAAGTTTTGCAGACTCTGAGTGTCATGATGGGCATATCTGTACTTTAACCCCTGAACTTTTAGGTCTGCCTTCAATCTGTCATAAAGGTTTAATAATAAGATATATTGTTTTTATTTGGCTTTTAAAAAGTAAATTTTTGTTTTATATCTAGACACCCAAAACTCTGCAGTAGCAGATGGTTTGGAAGAGGAGGCTAATGAACCGAGTGCTAAAGGTACTGTATAGGCAAGCTTTCAACGCTTTCTTTGATTCACTGCCTGAGTTGCTAACTGTGTTGTACACCCAACCCATTTGAAGCACCTGTATGTGCTTGGTGAAGCTGCAGCTGCAGCTCAAGGCCAGTAGGGCGCAGTGTTGTGTTTAACTGAGCATGCTGAGTCAGAACACAGTGTTCATTATGTCAGCAAAACATCTCTGCTGAATCCGTATGGTTTGGATGGCATACTGAGTTTTATCTAGCTAGACATGATTTAGCCACCAGATGAGATGCAATGTTCATCCTCTTCCTTTGCAGGCAAATTCAACTGGAAGGGGACAATTAAAGCAGTCCTGAGACAATCACCCGAAGAAGGCATTGCTGTCAAAAAGTTGAGGAAAAAGGTAAAGAAATTTGTAGAACTAGATAATTGACGCCTTATTTAGTTTGCGGGAAAGGCATTTGTATGGGAATGGCATTTGTAGAAAATCTAAGAATGTGTGTGCATTTGCAGTGATTACGATGCAGTTTGTGACTCTGATTATGATTACCTGTTTCAATTCTTGCAGGTTTTGGCTGCATATTTTTCATTTGTTGGTGATGGGAACTTCCGATCGGAAGAAGAGCTCTTCTCCCTGTTCAACAAGAAATTAAATGGAAATCCCAAATTCAAGGTTGTTAAGGACAAAGTCAGACTCATGAAGTAGGCAATCATTGCCATTGCTCATGGTTAATCCTGCCAGAGAACTATTTTTTCCAAACACCTTCCTCTCCTGAGTCTCCTCAATGAAATGTTTTTAGTAAAAAAATAAACGTTCTGTAAGAACAGTCTCTTATGCCTCCTCATTTCCAGCAAAACTATATAAGCATGTCTAGTGTCAGGTCAGTCTGGTTAAAGGGGCATGATGGCTGCCTGTTTGCCTTTACATAAGAGGACCCAGTGGGCAGCAGGCAGTCCTGGTTATTTCATTCAAAGAGGCTAAGGGATCCCTTCGGAATGCTCTGTTGTGTCTCTTTGAAGAAACTGTGAGCCTCCTCACCCAAGCCAAGACGTGGCGCCTCTGCTGAAAGACTCCTTCTAAATTGCCACCAGAACGGTGTGATAAGACGCAAGGATGACACCTAACCTCTTCCCACCCCACCCCGCCTCCCTCCTTGCCTCATTCAGTGGAGCAGAAATGGCTGGGAAAACGAGCCCTTATCTTTCGGGATTAAGCGTTTCGGCTAGTGGAGAGCACCTGAGGTGAATTTGACTCTCACCCGGGACGGGGCTAATGCACATTCCTCGGCACCCAAAACGGGGGTTCACTTGGCCATCGACACAGAAGCCCCATAGAGGCAGGCGAGCCAGAGTCGGACCCCCGGGGTGAAAGCCTTAACGCTGGAACAATTTTCAGCAGGAGACTGAGAAGGCTGTTGGACATGCAGCAACACACACAGAACCGGTGAAGCGCAACCCTCCATCACATTGTGAGAGTTCTGCTAATCCTGCATGCTTAAACTGATCCTGATTCATCATAGTGCTTACCTGGAACTAGATATTGCACCCCTGGGTATTAAGCAAGCTATTACTCCTGTTTAGTGAGAATTATAAATGCATGTGCTGGTTGTAATTTTTACTAGATGTCTCTTGGTATTTAAGTACGTAAGTATTTTCTTGTGTGTCAAAATAAGTTTTCCACATGGAATCATTGACTGGATAATTTGGAGCTTGCTCTACCCTCCTTTTTTTTGTTTAGTTTTGTTTTTTTTATGCACTGTTGTGGTTATCTGCAGTGGGGAAATTAATTGTATAGCAAGTGTAGTTCTTACTGAACCAGGGTTCTCCAGAAGGTTTTTGGAATATGGGGAGAACACAGACTTTGAGTGTCTTGAAGCCAAGGCCAACTCCTACCTTTGACACCGAAGGCAGTAGCCTATATGCAGACTTCTGTTTAAAGGTGCTCTATGAGATGTTACAGGATTTTAGTGTGATTTCGTTTTATCTCAAATCGTAGGCATTTCCACTTGATTGTTTGCTTTGTGCCCCCTTAAATACACTATGAAAATTCCTGGTGTCGAAAGATAACACAATCAAGGAATAATAAATTACATTTAGATTTACATTCATACATTTACCAGACGCTTTTATCCAAAGCGACTGACGAGGATAACGATCAAACTACATAAAAGAAACCTTAAAGAGCATAGCGCTAGGGGATAGTGCTAGGACAGATGATGTTCACTGAATAGCTGCGTCTTCAAGAGCTTTTAGAAGACATACAGAGACGTCCCTCTTCTGGTTGGTAGGTATTCCACCAGCGGGGAGTCTGGAAGATACATCCTCTTTTACCCCTTAAGGTTGTACTGGCTTAACCCAGTGTTGTACAAAAGATCTCTTCCAATAAATTAATGAATGAATACCTTTTTCAGTGAAACTAGGTCTATACCTATCATTCATGTTTGTTTTCAGTACTTATCTGGTAACAACAACTGCAAGTCTGGATTGTCTCCATGTTATGTCCACACCTTACAATGGAAAAACAGGCAAAGGACTAACCCTTGCCACCCTTTCTAACCTTTGACATGACCCCTTACATCTTAATAGGTTAAACCTGACTGTCCTCCAAGTGAATTAATAGTAATGCAAAAACAGAATACTATTCCTCACTTATAAATGATAATAAAAACAATGAAGTGACACACTCCATTCCAATAACATTAGACAGCAATGATTTCATGATTTTTTTTAATGATAAAATTGAATCTATTAGAGGTAAAATAAATAACACCATTCAAACCTCAAATTCAGCTGGTTCCCCTATAATGGAAACAGCAAGTCCTAGCCGACCTATAGCATACCTGGACTCGTTTACACCTGCCAGTATATCTGAAATTATCAAGTTGATTTCATCAAGTAAGGCCTCTACTTGTCTACTGGATCCAATTCCTACTGATCTCCTTAAGACTACTCTCCCTAACCTAGCTGAGCCAATACTTAATATTATAAATCACTCTCTTGTAGCAGGACATGTTCCCAAACTTTTCAAAACATCTGTCATTAAGCCTTTAATCAAAAAGCCCAACCTTGACCCTGATGTCCTGGCTAACTATCGACCTATATCCAATCTCCCATTTATATCCAAGATTCTTGAAAAAAAAGTGTCTAAGCAAATTTGTACCTTCTTAGACGCTAACAACATTCAGGAAACCTATCAATCTGGCTTTAGAGCATACCATAGCACAGAATCAGCCCTAGTAAAGGTCTACAATGATCTCCTTATCTCATCTGATAATGGATGCATTTCATTATTAATCCTACTGGATCTAAGTGCTGCTTTCGACACTATTGATCACAGGATCCTACTACATAGACTTGAGCATATGATTGGCATCAAAGATTCTGCATTAGCCTGGCTCAGGTCATACCTTACTGGACGTTACCAGTTTGTACATGCACATAATGAAGCATCATGCCACACTGAAGTCAAGTATGGTGTGCCCCAAGGATCAGTACTGGGACCTCTGCTTTTCTCCCTTTACATGCTACCTTTGGGATCTGTTATTAGAAAACATGGCATTACCTTCCACTCTTATGACACCCAACTATACCTTTCAATGAAGCCTAATGATTGTACGCCAGTAACCAAACTTGTTGCCTGCCTCAGTGACATCAAAAACTGGATGACTAAGAATTTCCTTTGCTTAAACTCTGATAAGACTGAAGTCATGTTGATTGGCCCTAAAAACCTGACCAATACTTTACCCCATCATCAGAGCTTACTTAGTGACCTTTCACTCACACCTAACACAAAGGTCAAGAACCTTGGGGTGTATATTGATCAAGACCTCTCGTTAAATAGTCATGTAAAGCATATCTCCAAAACCTCATTCTTTCATTTACGCAACATTGCTAAGGTCAGAAAATTTCTTTCTTTTGAGGATGCAGAAAAACTAATACATGCATTTGTTACCTCCAGACTTGACTATTGTAATGCACTGTTCTCTGGATGTGGTACTAGCTGCATCAAAAACCTTCAACTAATACAAAATGCTGCAGCACGAGCGCTCACTAGGACAAAAAAATATGAACATATCACACCTGTCCTTGCTTCCTTACATTGGCTTCCTGTTAAAAGCCGAATTGATTTTAAAATACTTCTCCTAACATATAAAGCCCTTAATGGCCTTGCTCCAGCATATATTAAAGACTTACTTGTTCCCTACCACCCTTCTAGACCCCTAAGGTCACAGAATGCTGGTCTCCTAGTAATTCCTAGAATATCAAAATCGACAATGGGAGGAAGAGCATTCTGCCATCGTGCGCCTGTCCTGTGGAACAAACTCCCTTCTAACATTCGTCAAGCGGACACTCTCAACACCTTTAAGTCTAGACTCAACTTTTCTATTTAGTGACCCCTTTAGTTAGGGATGGTGTATGGTAAGCCACACCTCCTCAGGGTATTATTGGAAAGGACTGCCTCTGCTGTAAGCTCCCGTCCAGGGCTTGGTGGCCACTGACCATTTCCTTTGGTGGTGTTGGCTTGTTATACATCATACCTTAGTTATGCTGCTATAGTTTAATGCCGCCACAATCCACCCATCTGTTAATCCGTACAATTTTCACTATTCTTTCTCCTCCTCTCTCTTTCCTCTCCACTTACTTCTCTCTCTTCACTTAGCCAGCATCTGTATATGGTTTCACATGCAATATAACTCACATTCTCTGAAATCTGATGGAGACTGTTCTAACTCATCTCCTCTCTGATTTTCCATGCCTTTACCACCCTGTCGTGAGTCATCACTGCCATCCACTGCCTGCGCCTGCACCTCCTGGGTTCTCCTGGGACCTTCTTCCAACGTGATTCGGCAGCACTCATGAATGGTCCTCAACCCACTCCACTGTCCATGCCACTGCCTCCCTGCTGAGGGTCACCCCTGCCTTCCACTGCCTGATCCTGCATCTCTGGCTTCCTGGGTGGTCTGCCTTCAGCTTTACAGATGACCCTGACATGATTGATACAGCCTTTAGCTGGCCCCTGGATTGACTGCGCCTAATGACATGGGACATGCCACATGACATGCCTTTTGTAAAAATGCGCTATATAAATAAAATTGAATTGAATTGAATTGAATAAGATGAGCCTATGCTGAAACAAAAGTCTGAATTGTTCCCAAAGTATTTACTTTTTTTGACAAGTAATTATACTAGGATTTATCTTGTTTTGATTCTGTAAATGCTCAACAATTACAATGTATATTTTGCAATGTTAGCTGGCTAAACTTGACTCTTTTCCAAGGTGCTGGAAAAGGAAGTCTGAATTGTTCCCATGATAATACTAACTTTTTGCACTAAGATTATTCATATTTCCATTCAACCATTGTATTTTTACCATGTATTTTGTGCAATGTTACCAAGTTAGACATGACATTTCCCAAGGTGAAATTGATCTGTATAAGGAAGTCTGAATTGTTCCCATGGTATTATTAATTTCACACATTCCAACCATTCTAACTTCTCATGTATTTTGTTCAATGCATTTGCACTGATTTTTCACTTTTTTCCATTAAAACTAAATTCATTATTTATTTTGTACAACATTAATACATGACAATTTTCCACATACAGATGACAATGTGCTGTATAAGAAAATACCATGGTTTTAGATGAACATTACCCTTACACAGATTATAGGTCAACTCACCAACACCTCTGAACAAGACCAACTTTGTGACCAACTGATGATGCTGAATGTTATTTTTTAATGTTTACAGTGGCAGTTGACACATATTTTTAAAATTGTCTGACCTATCCTTTACACTTTCTGAGCTCTATGATCTGAACTCTGAAGTCTCTTAGACGCCGGTGCTACTACTTGGTCTCAACCACTATCACAGACCACCAACCATCGGTGACATCTCGTCCCATACCAGAGCCTTTTTGTGGCAAAATGTAAAATATAACACTGGGAAGTGATCTATTTCACATATTTTATAATAGGAGCTAAATTCCAGTAGGATCCGTGGTTTCAGGTATGATCCCTCAGATCCATGCAAGAGAAGAATGTGTCCATTCTGATGGGGTGTCTATTTTACAGCCAAAATTTGCATAAAGCCGTCTTCAGCCTTGTTTAGTCAATCTTTTCACTACAACTTTTGTTGCTGAGAAAGTTTTGCATGGCATGAGTTAAGCTTAAAAGTTTATGTTCACTATTCAAGTGATATGGAAAAGTACATTATTTGAGACTTTGGCAAGGAATGGGGTTATTTGTTATTTAAAGATTTTACTCACACCATCATCAAGTCCTTTGACCCTTGCAATGTAGGGGAAATACATCAAAATAAAAGCTAGAAGATGTCTAGTAACCTTGGCCAAATGACAGATTTTCTTCCCCTTACATTTAAATTACTCATATGATTTTCTTTTTGCTTGGGCTTACAAAAAGATAATCCATGCTTTTTTGATAGGGTTTTTTGTTTGCTATAGTGCACGTGTCTAATGAGGGCCTAATGTTTACTTGAACTTCATGCTCACTACTTCTACACCAAACGGATTGAAATGAATACAAATAAAACACCAGTAGGCTATGCAATTGGACATGTTTTTATTTTTAGGTAGGTGTGTGCGCGCAGTTTGCAGTATAGTTCAGACCCTATTCCCAACAAGTGAAATAAATATCCAGCAGTGCTGTAAAAGACAAGTACAAGCAAACAAAATAGGTTTAAAATCAGCCTAGGGGAGACCAGCAACATCACAATCAAATATGAGATATTATTAAGTATTATTATAAAGTATTCCCGGTACTAAAAAGAAAATAAATATATATATATATATATATATGTGTGTGTGTGTGTGTGTGTGTGTTACGACCCAGGCTCGTTTGGGCCGCAACATGAATGGAGACGAACACCAAAGTGCTTAATCAAGAAAATAAATTTATTTATCACACAAAAAAACAGAAAGTCTAGGGAAAACAGGTTGAGTTATGAAAAGATGTAGTAGAAGCCGGCAGGGAATCAGAGTGTATATGGAAAGTGATTGTAGTGGCTGTATGTTGTGTACGGCATGTAGGAAAGAGATGAGAGAGCGTGTGTGCTTGTAGAGAGGTAAAGTAATGTGCGGGTCTGCGTGTGTGGGCGTGGTCGTGTGTGTGTAACGGTACGTTTCCACACGGCGTTCACCTGGCGAATATTCGCTTATCATATTTCGCCGTTGGGAGTGGTCAAGGCAACATGACGTTTACTGGTCGTAGCAAGCAATATTCTACAGTAGGCTGCCCGCCAACTGCCAACAGAAGGTGCACTAAAGTTAGCTTAGCAGCTTATCTAAACTAAACCGTTGGAAGCTTCTGGATAAATTTAGTGATGAATTTACCCCAAATATGTTTGTGTGACCCGTAAACAGCAATGCGTTCTGCTATTATTTGTATGTTGACACCAACCTTTGTTCCATAACACATTTTGGGCCATCAGTGTACAGCAACGTTAGCTACGTGTAGCGTTCGGCTAACTTCAGTGAGAACTGTTCATTTTCTAGCCTACAGTGATCTAGTTGTCTTGATAACGTTCGTTTATCATATTAAACACAATCGGACACGATTACACACAAACTGCGGTCCATAGACCCTTTAATTAAACAAATATGTTTTTATGTAGAAAACTCCCTGGGCGCCGCCATACTGTTTGCAATTTTTTGTTTCTCCCGCCCTCGTCAAGACACACAGTTGTCTGATTGGTTGCCGCCCGGCACAAATTTGCATAAAGTTAAAGATTCGCCAACTTCAATTCGCCTGCCTCGGCGATTCGCCCACAACAGGGCGAAATTCGCCCCCTATTCATTTTCAATGAGAGGTGGGCGAAATTCGCGCACAGTGGAAACGCACCGTAAGGGAAAGTTGTCTCAGCCTATATAGGCCGCGGTGAAAGAAATGCGGGAACAGACAGGTGAAACTAATAATCATCCCCAGCATTCCCCGCCATCCCGGACTCCGCTGTTGTCCAAGAGATGGAGAAGCAGAGGGTCGTGACACCTCCCTCCCCCAGGAGGGTTCCTTCAGGAAACCCTCAGTCATCAGCCAAAACAGCAGCAGGGTCCAGAACAGCGTGGCCAAAAAACAACTTGTTTGGAGAGAACCCTGTGCTTTCCTGGGCAACCTCACGAATAGCTAGCAATAACCAAGGGAGGCCTTCTTCCCAGTCACATCCCAACTCTACACAGTAAGCTCTCAACAAAGACTTCAGAGTCTGGTGAAACCTTTCTAAGGCACCCTGACTCTGAGGATGGTATGCACTAGAGATTTTATGTTGAGCTCTCAACTGACGTAAAGCACGGGCAAACTGTCAAACGGACATAAAGTTTGTCCCTTGGTCAGATTGAATGACCCGAGGAATCAGGAGTCAGTTAAAGCCCTTAATACAAAGCGGGTAGTAACTGTACGAAGGGGATAGGCAGGTGGATACCGTGTACACATGATGGTAAGATTATAGAAGTGGCCTGCACGTGAACGGGGCAAAGGCCCAACACAGTCAACAAGCAAATGCTCAAACGGTATAAATATTGCTGGTATGGGTTGTAAGGGAAAAACAGGCACCTTTTGGTTAGGCTTGCCAGTAACCTGGAAGGTATGGCACCTTTTAATATAACACATCCCTCTTTAAGCCAGGCCAAAAGAACTTCCTAACCACCCTGTCATAAGTTTTCCTTACACCTGTATGACCAGCCTCTCCATCATGGCATAGCTGTAGTACCCCTTGTCTAAAGCGTTTGGGCACCACCACTTGAACAAAAGGGGTTTGCAAGCAATGCCTTATTAAAGTTCAGTGTCTGCACAACAAACCGAGTTGAAGGAAATAGTAGGAGGGCTTATTCCCCCCATCTGAGTCCACCAAGTCCACCAGTCCACCTTCCTAAGCTGATCATCAGCTTGCTGTTCAGCAACTAACTCTTCCCGAGAAACTTGGAAAAGAGATAAGAAACTTCCACAGTGCCTTCAAAACCACTAACAATCTCACCCTCACAACGTTCCACGGCTGTAGAACCAGGCGAGGTAGTAGTTCTTTAATCCAGTTCTTTAATAAGCTCAGCAGGCCTAGAGGAAGGACCCCCTCCAAAAGGAAAGACTGGGCTGACCCAGTATCCCGAAGATTACGCACAGGCCTGTTTTCACCACTAGGCAAAGACACAGCGCCTCGGGTGATAAAGGAGGTGTAACAAACTCCCTCTCCATTACCCGACGAGCCAGAGAGACAACAACCATCCACTAGAACACTACCCATAGGTCTTAGCGGTGAAGAAACAGCTAAACTGACAGTTTAGCTGCCAACACTGCCGCCTCTTCAAGGGTCTTAACCCTCTTCTCATTTAGATAGGTGGCCACTACTTAAGGGACACAGTTCTTAAACTCTTCAATAAGGACCAACTGCCGAAGCAGCTCCAAAGAATCAACCTTAAGTAAAGTACACCACCTATCAAACAGCCATTCCTTTTCCTGTGCTAACTCTACATAAGTGTGGTTTTCTTTCTTCCGAAAATTACGGAACCGCTGGCGGTAGGCCTCAGCCACAAGCTCATAAGCCCTCAAGATGGCATTCTTGATGGTTTCATAACAGGAAGACTGTTCAACTGACAACGAGGCATATACATGTTGAGCTCTACCCACTAGGACACATTGAAGTAGCAGGGACCAATGTTGCTTTGGCCATTTCAAAGAAGTTGCAACTTTCTCAAAGTGTGGGAAATATTTCTCCACATCATGCTCTGAAAAGGGAGGAACCAACCTGATGTTATGGGTTACTTCAAAATAAGGGCCTACAGGAGAAGCAGTGGACGTAGGAGAAGATGGAATTGGAGTACCTTTTGCTGCTAGTTCTAATTCTAATTTTCTTAATTCAAATTGCCTCTCACGTATGCGCACGCTCTGCACGCTCCAAAGCTATAGCTGTTCACGCTCCCTTTCAAACTCTAGTTTTTTCAGTTGTAGTTCCTTATCCGACTGTCTTTCTTTAGCAGCTAATGCTTCACGATCAGCTCGAATTTTTGTGGCATCAAGATTTGTTTTTCTTTTTAAACGAACCTCACTAGGCTGACTCCCTCCAGATCTAGGCTGATTCCCTCCATTCCCCGCCATCACGGACTCCGCGGTTGTCCAAGAGACGGAGAAGCAGAGGGTCGTGACAGGTATATATAGGTGTATATATAGGTATGTGTGTATGTGTGTGTATGTGTGTGTGTGTGTATTTCGTTATACTGAGTCGCTTAAAAAACTTTTAAACTAAGTTTTCATATTGTAAAAACAATATGAAACCTCCTTTCGTGAACCAAGGGCAGTTGGTTGGGAAAGGGACCAGCTTTCTCTATTCTCTAAATAATGCCAGGTAGTTTAGTCCGTGAGGGCTCAGGGCGTAGTTCGCCAGGAGGACATTGAACCTCAGCCAATATACAGTGTGTCTTGCCAGACATCAGCTGTGAGTGTGTGTGTGTGTGTGTGTGAGAGAGAGAGAGAGAGAGAGAGAGAGAGATACTACCCCCTTCAAATATTGGCCTAGAGCTTTACACCAAGTTTATTAAGTGTGATCTGGGGACTCTTCATTGGACACATTTGAAATGTTTCCCACCAAACCAAGGGCCTTATCTTATAACAATAAAAAACCTGGACCACAAACTAGTTTCAGCTAAAGAGTTTGAGACATTATTCCAGTGAAAACTGAGCTGAGATACAGTGTGCCAGGACTGGGTAATAACCATTGGGTGTGAGTCACTAATACTGTGAATTCAGATCAAGGCAAACCTGATCTGGCTTCACCTACCATATCCAATTATTATGACTGCCGCAAGCAAAGGAAAGAATGTTCAAGCTCCCTTCATGTTTTTGTTGTGTTTTGTTTTTCTTTTTCTTTTTTCTTTTTTGTTTGTGATATTTGGTCTTTGTCTACCAGGACACCAAAACACCAGGTCATGTGAAACTTGCTGGGTATGTACATGTACACCCCTCCACATTCCCCACCCACCTCTGTGCATAAAAAATGGGTTGGTCGGAGTACATAGTGCTGCCTCACAACAGCAGTCTTGGTAACAATTCCCTGCCAGCTATTGGAAAAACAAGATACTCTAATCTTAATGAATAGGGATGAAGACTCCAGGTAAAAAAGTACATCATTGATAAATCTGACAAACAGATTCTTTTTCATTCACGTGGGTAGAAAAAACGTGCATGTGATATGATCATTTAGCTCTGATGATTACCATCAAAACACGTCAAAAGGCATTGCACACAAACTTTTTACCGTTTCTGTTCATTTTGGCCCCAGAGTATGAGGCATATCTCATCTTACCTTAAATTGACATATGGACAAAGACCAACATGATGAAACTATTTTACACACAATGTAGCTTAACAAAGCATCTAGTAAACGCTATTTATTCTATTTATTCTATTTTATTTATTATTTATTTTACAGAGAATGTCCCATTGGGATACATTATATTTTTTCTCCAGGGAGTCCAAGTCACGGTGGCAGCAAATAAGATGGAGAAAAAAGTTTCAACATGCATAAATACAGAACATCCAATATTAACACTATAGCTCACAGACTTTCCGAATTTTTAAATAAAATAAAGACAGACTAAGTTACTTGCTACTATGTCAACAAAGACAGAGTTACAGTTTTAACACAAACAAATAAAAAAATAATAATGGATAAACATAAGGAATTATAATGGTACTGTGGTGTGATATTACTGAGTTAAGATTATTTAAGACATTTAGGGAGGGTAAGGAATATTTTGTAATGTATTCCACTCATGTGGTGCATGAAAACAAAAGGCAGAGTTCTGTCTGTGTCGGTGGAGATGTTACTGATGAACGTTTACTCTACATGTAGGTGCAGTCAGTAGTGGGCATATTATGAAATTACTTAGGTAAAAGAAGGTAAATAAAGCACTCAATATATGTGTATCAATTTTAAAATGCTGCTAAAATGATGAAGTATTTTTTGTGCATTTTTTTAAATACCTGAATTTTTTATGATACTCTGCAATGACACGATTGCAGTGCATTGTGGGGGAATAAGGATCGTCACAAATTGTTATAAAATAGTCCTTTATTTCTCGTATTATCCCAACATCAAAAACTATTGATATATGTTTAAATGTTTTAGTTTAAAACCTGCAAGACTAAATGTAGTCTATTTCAGCCAAGTGAATATAAATTAGTTTGCAGTAGAAGACCTTTTTGAGACAATGGATTTATTTATGTTGGGTTTACATTTATTTTGGATTTTTGGTAAATATAACACAACAAAAAGGATGTTTCCTGAAGAGTATTTACCTCACTGTTTCAGTAGGAAATTGATGATATCCTATTTGTAACTAATTTATGGCTTGGAACGACACAGAGCGTGTGTATGCACTAGTGAGTGCTACTTCATACTAGCCTGATCGTATTCCAGCCCATTTGTTTTTCTTCCCGAAAACAAAAAAAAAGACCGATCATGTTAGTCTTTGTGGAATAACAGTATTGCTCAATCATGGTTTCATGTCCTGCAGAGTTTTTTTTTTCCTTTTATCTTTTTTTTTCTTTTTTAGGATGTACCTGCACTACTGCGGGTTCAAATCATTTTCACGCCATGCTAAAACAGGCCTGATGAAAAGTAATGCAAGAGACTGACTGGCATGTTGATGTGTTAGCTAGGGCAGAAATATTGGGCTTATGTCAGCTCACCATATTTTCGTAAATGTATGGGGAAAAACGATTTGAATGTGGTCAATGCTTGGCTTTTTACCTACATGTAAAACCACAAGAGATGACACCGGATAGCCTTTAGCGCAGCTGTGATTCTGTCTGTAGAAATCGCCACTGTATTTAAAACAGGTGGTGGTGAGTCAGAGGTCCAACAGATTACAAATCTGGTCTGAAGTGAGCTTGGTTAGTGTGCAATGATCCATCATGTTGTAGTCTGTTTCTACCCGCCTCTGTTGTTGGGATGCAAATGAATAGAGATGTGATGTCACCAAGATACCATGGTTTCATCTGGGTCTAGTTACAATTTTCTGATCTTGTTGCTCGCCATCAGAGCAGTTCTCACGTTTGGGATCCCGTGATCATAAGACTCTCACTTCAATTCACCCATCTGTTAATGGGTGACTCGTTGACCCATTGTCACATGTGGACCCAGATAGCAAATACACTCTGGCAGTAATCTAGCCAGATATACCAAGCAGTTTGCCTCAGGTCTGTGATTCAAACCTGGTCCGATGTCCAACTGCACAATGGGCTAAAAGTGGGTCATGTCTGCAAAACAAATGTGCCACGCAGGCCAGCTCTAGTTCGGCTCTGTTACTTCTATTTGTCCGCTTCTCCTATAAAGAACAGATCCTTTTCCCTGATGCCAGCCAGGTCTAACGACTTTATTGACGTACCAGTTCAAAAACTAAAATATAGATACAGTACATGTATTCTCCTATAGAAGATAAACAAAAGAACTAAAAGATATCCTTTTGTCATTTTAATCTAAAACTTTCAATTTGAAATTTTGTAAAAATGTGCTGTCTAAAATGTATGTTTTTTTCTGTATTTAAGCTTGCATATAATTTAACACACCAAGCCGGTGCAAGTAATTAACCTACTTGCTAGAGTGTAACATAGCCTATCATACACCAAGCATAGATTATTGTTACCTTGTTGTTAGTGTCTAGAATTTCATGTCGATTCCACTGTCAGCAAAACTCGTGCTATTTCCACCGTTGATCTGAAAAAGACAATAACAGAATTAACTCTAGTAATTTAAACCCTGTGTAATTAGATACACCTAACATTAATTAATTCAGTTATAAATCAGCAGTTAATGTTTACCCAGCTCAGGCAGGAATGTTAGAACCTTGCCAGTCAAGCCACAGTAATGTTAAGAGGCTAACATTTTTAGTAACACAGTCACTAGTTAGCAAAAGATTAAAAAAAGCGATATTGGTCTGTGCAAACTGAGCTACTTGTTGCAGTCAACAGACAGTCAACTGACATCGTACATAAATCTCACTCTTTTCTGACCAAGTGACATACTGTTACATATTTGACCAGTACTTGTCCTAAAGTATGTGGTTTTAGCTTACTGCTTCATATGTGGTGGTACCGGAATATATTTGAGTTCCGAAATATATATATTTTAATATTTTGGGACAATTAGCGTCATGAACATGGTATATCTGAACCAGGCCTCCAAAAACGTAAAAAAAACACCACATCACATTTTCACACATTACATGCCCCCCCCACAACTGACAACCCCACTTCACCCATGACAAACAAGTTCCTTATATGTTCAAAGTGTTTATTCATCACATACATTGATATACTAACGTAAAACATGTAGTGAAATTGCATTAATTAAGAGTAGTAGGTTTAGTATTATGAAAGACAAAGAAAGAGAGAGAGAGAGAGAGAAAAATCAAACTAAAATTAGCATTGCCCCTACGGAGCCCGGGAAGAATCATGTGGGCGAATATTTTTGAACCGGACTTTTGCGTTTACCATGCAATAACTTTTGTGTTCCCTCGCAATAGTTTTGCGTTCCCTCTCAATAACTTTTGCGTTACCAAGTATTATGAGGGAAAACAAAACTATTCAGGCTCAAAAATATTCACCCACATTATCTTTCCCGGGCTCCGTACATTAGTTCATAGCCATCAGCTACAATATCTAGCAGTCCAGCATCCTCCAGAGATCGTGGCTGCTTCCAAGTTGGTACGCACGATCGGGGCATGTGGCTGACCATCATTGAAAAAAAAACCCAGAGACGGTCCTTAACGATCTTTGGCATAAAATGTGTCTCAGGGCGCTTTCTCACCACTAGTTAAATTCTTTGGTCCGCACCAGGCAATAACGTTGTTACTCTGTAGCATGTAGGCCGCAGTGTGGTCTGCTTTCATACCGGCAAACGAACCAAACTTTGTCTGATGTTTCATCAATGTTTAAGTTCAGGTAGAAATCTTAACGTTCAGTCATTGGTAGGCTACTTGCTCAGATCCTCATATATTACATTTTCTGTATTAGCCATTTTTAGCTAAATATTCAGTTCGAGAAAGTCGCGGTTTCGTCTTGTGAACAATTTGCTGATTTCAGTCAGGGAAGCGCTATTTTCATGAATGTTGCCATGCTGACTATGAGGCAAAGATTGCTGAAAAAATCTCACAAGGTCGGCTACTGTGTGTCCTGGGTTTTACTACAGAATCTGTTATGCAGTTCCAGTAGGCTACAGGGCAATTTCCCACAGGCACCCAGGATGCATTTCGAGTAGCCTACTTCGTTTTTATATAGTCTATGGTGTGGACCCAAGTTCTCGTTCCCACCAGAGGGAACGCACCAGAGTTAGGCCTTTGGTGCGGAGTCAACCGGACCGAGACCACCTCTTTTTGGAGGTCTTGGACCGCTTGATTTAGTGCGGGTTCGAGTGCGATTGATGCTTTCACACCAACGCAAACGAACCAAACTAAGAGGTTTTGGTTCGAATGAAACGTTTGGTGCGCACTAACTGCTGTTGGTGTGAAAGCACCCTCAGAGATCAGGTACCGGCAGGCAGGTCTATCCTCCTCAAAAACCTTGCCATTGGAGCGCAGCACTGCCTCCACTCCACGGCAGCCGATGAACATGATCACACCGCAGTTCTCCACGTCCCACAAAACTTCCATCCACGCAAGCTTAGTTTCCCGTAGATAGGCAGATAGCAACGTAGATGAAGGAGAGGGAGCCGACAGGAAAAATGACGGTCAGTAGGCTAACGCATCATTTGAAAACCAAACACTCCGCCAAAATGCAGTCTCCAACTCACAGGGAACAACGAAAAACCAAATGAAGTTAACAAAGTAACAAAAGGGTAATAAAAAAATAAAGACAACATTTAAGTCACACTACAGCATAGTGTTAGAAATGAAAAGAAATGGAGAAAAGAAAGTGGAGCTAGGTTAAAGGCAGCTATCGTGTTCTTGCCACTTGACGACTACACAATTGGAGCATGATCAGCAGCTTAGGAGATGCCAATCATTCAATTCCCTATACATTTCTGGATGATTGTCTACTATGCTAATTGAAGCCTTCTTATCACCTGTGGGTGGGTGCAGCAGGCACTACACCAGAGCGTCTTTGAATATTTACAACTATCAGCTCATAAATTTGCTGTGCAATTCTTCTTGTTGAAGACAAGTTATGGTTTGTGGGTTTAAAATAATTTTAATCTATCTGTTTTATTTCGGTTAGCACAGTTGTTTGCACAGCACACTGTCCCCCAGAATAATGTTAGGGTACCGCCCCGTGCAGGACACCAAATATTATCATAATGGAAAGTAGAGCCCGACCGATATATCGGCAGGCCGATATTAGGCATTTTCCAAACTATCGGTATCGGCATTTATAATGGCCGATAAATGAATATTTCAAAATTAAAATTAAAATGGACGAAACACATGAGTGTTGGCGTTTTATATACTCAGATAAGCATGACAAAATTTGTGACTATCAATTCCAATATTTTGAATTTGATGTTCCGTTGTGACAATAAAATAAACAAGTTTCTTTTTAAAATGCATTATCATTATTTTTGTTAAAACTCGTAAATAACTACAAATAGCTAATGTTATGGAAATGTTTTAATGTAATGTTTTTTTTTTTGTTTTTTTTTTAAATACCGGCCGATATATCGGAATATCGGATTTTTAAACCAAAAAATATCTGTATCGGTATCGGCCTTCAAAATCCTTTATCGGTCGGGCTCTAATGTTAAGTATTTTATTTATTAACTCTTATTATGTTGGTTTTTACAAATGCATGCAGCTAGTTGTTTTCTTTGTAAAAAAAAATATTACATGGCTTTTACTGAAATAATTAAAAATTTGGCTTTCATAGCTCTTTTAGACAAAAAGTTTCCTGTATTGTTTACAGGTCCACTCCAGGTCTTAGTCAGTTGTCCAGTGCTACCGCAACTGATTAGCACAAGTAGAAATAATGTCTGCATTGTTAACTGCCTGGCAGTTCCTCAAGCCAATTGAAAAGGGAGACCTTCATTAGGAGAAATACATTTGTGCGTGTGTACACCTTTGTTAGTTAGGCCAAAATTTTCCAACAGCTGAGGCATTAGCTTCAGGTCTTTCCAATAGTCTGAAAGATTAGAGGTAACAGGTGTGGTCGGAAGGCAGAGCAGAGACATCCATCCATCCTAACAATTCACCTTAAAATGCAAGCGAGCTCTCTGGAGATTGCCATTCCAGCCTACATGATTCACACTGACTCAGATTTGCAGTCATTAGCTTTCCCAGTAACTTTGAATTAATGCATCCTAACACAAACACAAAGCAAGTCCCAGCAAATAGCTTGAGGTGTGTTTATGTGTGTTTGTGTTTAGTGTGTGTGTGTGTGTGTGTGTGTGTGTGTGTGTGTGTGTGCATCCCCAACACGCCTGACATTTGTCTATCACAGAAGGACAAGGCAGTTAGGCTTCTTGAAGTAGCCTGTGCTTTTGACCTCTTCATGGAGGACTCTTTGTGCCAAAAACTGAATATCAATCTCTGATAACTGTTATTGAGAGCTGTGAATACAAGTGCCAGCTCATTGTTCTTGTTTTTGGTAGCCTAGGCCATGTACATAGGCTGGTGGTCAGTGAACTTTGCATTGGAGGGCTACTGTAACAAAGAGAAGGGCCAGACAGCTAGCCAAATACTGCTCTATTTCATCAATTATAGGCAGCATGTTTATCTGGAAGAGACAATGCTCCCTGTATCCCTGATGACGTTTATGTGATTTTTGGTCAGAATATAATTAGTTGGACTATTCAGTAGATTTGGTTCCTTGTAATGTGGAATCAAATAAAGTACATAAAATGTGTGTGTGTGTGTGTGTGTGTGTGTGTGTGTGTGTGTGGAGGTGAGGGGTGGGGGTTGCCAGCACAATGTGTTCCATCTGATGTCAGGGACGTCAGAACATTGCATTGTGCTCCTTGCCATACAGGGTGATTCTTAGAAAATACATCTTTTTTGTCTTCTCGGAGGGAGTCAACAAAGCTAAATCACAGGGAGGGACTTAACAGGGAGTATTTTTAACCACACATTACCCTGGAGGGAGGGGGGAGAGAAAGAGGGAGAGAGAGAGAGAGAGAAACAGCAAATCTGGCATAAGGTTTATGTGAACTTTAAAGTCTCTTTTTTTATTTGCATAATAAAGCTAATGACATTTTTGTGTGACTTATATGTGTGAGAGACTCATACCACAACTTATGAAAGCAAAGTGCACACAAAATGTTGTGAAAAACAGTAACAGTATTTTAGTGACACGCAAAAAAAGACTTGGACTTGGAATATTTCTCTTCACTTGTGACTAGAGTTACAGTGAAGTATAGTGACTTACTCCCACCTCATAGCATGGGTCACAGAGCTTGTTCGTTACCAGACACTACATATTTGAATATGACGTTATTGTACAGGAGAAAAGTAGATTAATTTGCTAAGATTGGCAAATTACTGTAAAAATGTTGTTGAGAAAAAGTGGGAGTTGGTTTGAAAATTGGGTTGCAGCTTTGGGTTGCAGGGAAATTGTGGATCCCAATGCCAGTCTAGTTTAAACCACTGTGCTCTAACACTGAGGAAGGTGAGGGAAAGGGAAATGCTTTATGGCTCTGCTGATTAAACCCAGGGGAATGTATAATAGATGGTAGGCCTATGGTCAAAATCTGTCTGTAAAAAAGATCATTATAAAGCATTAAACCTGCATCCATGTTCCCCTGAGACCACACAAGTTGCCAGAGGGATATCTTAAAGTCTGTTATGAGTCATTGGACACATGAAACAGCACATGTCATTCCACGGAAACAGTACCTTCTCAAAGAAAAATATTATATAAATTCATAATTATTATTACTGGTATTACTGAATATTACATCTACCTATACCTACCAACCATTTTTAAGTAGTTTTTTAGTGAAGTTAAACAATGAGGTTTTTTTTAGGATGAGTAAGGGCCCATACCTTGCTAAGATCTGTCTACTTCAAAAATAATAGTAGCTGCACTGACTACAACAGAAAAGCTCTACAATGCATTGTGAGAACAGCTGAGAGGATAGTTGGTGGACAACTCAGGTTCATCCACCAGGCTGTGAGACTGCTGAACTCTCTCCCCTCCCGACTCCCAGCCAGCATTCCCACCAGACTGGCAGGCAGGAGTATAGGAAGACAGGAGTATAGGCAGACAGGAGTATATGAAGACAACTACCCCCCAAACACTCTGAACTAAGAACTAAAAACAACACTCTTGACTGAAAACAACTACTGTACCTCTGCATTGCAAATTGCACAGACCTGCTGCTATATATTTTAGTATTTTTTTTTACCACTATTTATATTACTACTACTGCTGCCACAATCTTGTGTTGCACTAAAAACAACAAAAACAACACTGTTGGAACACTTACTATATGTTATGTCTCGCCTTGTTATATCCTGTATGTTATCTACGTATAATGCCCTAAGCCTACTTGCACTTTTTTACTTAACATTACCTTATTGTTTAGAACTGTTTTTGTTGTGCATGGGACAAGTGTGAAACGTAATTTCGATTCCTTTGTATGTCAAGTACATGTGAAGAAATTGACAAATAAAACTGACTTTGACTTTGACTTTAACTGGTATAATAGTGGTATTTTCACCAGATTCCCATTTATATATTGTGTAAAGTGTAATGTATATCTAGTCTTCTCTTTTATTACAAATATGCTTGATTTAAAGATACTATTTATTATCCATGTACTGAAAAATCAGTGTATCCATAGGGTTGCAGGCATGGGCGTCCTTCAGTTCAGAGGTCTGAGTTCATTAAACAATTCAAGAACAGGCTACTAGGCTTACATCATGTCCCAAAAGCACACACACTCCCAGCTCTGTGTCTGAATCTAACCTTTTTACTCTGACCTCTCACCTTTGACCTCCCAAATGTGAATTTCCTATGTTCTTAAAAGCCAGATGTCCAAGGTGTGGCCTTTAGGAAACCAAGGCCCCCTCTAGTGGATGGGATATTTAAAAAAAAAAAAATACAGTGTCTATCTACACTGTGCGCTACCACCTGTCCTCCCCGCACAAATAATTATATTTTTCTTTTCCATTCTTTATCTTTTTCCCTTTTTACTGTCTCTTCTCAAAATCAGAATCTCTAAAAAAACAACATGTATAACAATATCCATAAATAAGCTTTTCTTCGCAGCAACAAAGTCATAATCAGTAATATAGGCCTAGCTAAACACTCTTCCTTCAACTAGAAACAGTCTAGACAAGGTGTTGGCTATCATGGTGTCTTTTCCAGGAAGGTGACAAATCACAATGCTATAATGCTGTAACACTAAACTAAGACTGAAGATTTGCTGATTAGAGTCCTTAAACTTAGCCAAAAATGTCTGCTGTGAACAAAGCAGACTTTATTGCTGCCTACACTAACCATTTAGCTCTGGACTTCCTGGCTCAAACTGACATCTGTTTTTTTTAAAACCAGAAAACAATGCTACATCAGCCAAACAACCAACTGCAAGTTCTCACAGGCTTCTCATCCATCTGAGCTAGGAAGTAGGTATTCGTATTAAGCAAATTTATTTTTGCCCCTCCAAGCAAACCTAAGTGATAAAAAGTACTTAAAAAGTAGGCCTACTGTACCAACAGCAGCAGAATTCTACAGATGAGCACTAAGTTGTCCTTAACACTCAACTTCCATTAGAGGTTCTATTAGAACATTCTATTAAGACAGTGAGACTATACAATAAACATTAGACAAAACATTAGACGTACCATGTTCATGATACTGCTCACTTTTCACATCACATCCAGAACGCACAAACACTCCCAGAGCTGAATTCAGCTTGCATCTTGAACTCTGACTTATTAGCTGTGACCTCCTCATGTTATGTTTTTGGGCATCTTAAAAGCTGGACCAAAGATGGGAATAGGGGGAGATTTCATGACCCACGATCACACATGGGGGACCACAAAGTGCATGAATGCCCAAAGTCATCAACAGTTCAGGAGAGTGATGGCAGTGGGACAGAAGCTGTTCTTGTGTCTGGCTGTTTTGGTGGGCATGAATCTGGTAAAAAGAGAGTGTGTGCATGTGTGTTTTAAAGATGGTCCAAACCTTAAACGGATGAGTAGAGAATTAATTTGTTGAATGTGGTGCTTTTTTTAGTTAGTCACTTTACTACTATCTCTGTTTATAATTTTACTGTTCCAACATACTGCATAATCCAGGGCCTGGTATGCCAGGTTACATTTCCAAAGTAACTCCTCCAACACTGTATATTAAACTGCCATTTTGAGAGAAAAGGGACAAAAGTTTTGTAAATATCTATGTCACCTTTACTAATAACAAAAGATACCTTCCTATCATTCATCAAAGAAAGTAACATTTTACCTGTGGGTTTATTCTAAGAACTCTTATTTGTAAATAAGAAACAGTCCCAACTACTACTACTACTACTTCTTATTATGTGCTGACTTCCGCCCACCCTAATTCTAAGTGACAAAACCAAGGATGTGATTTTGTAGATATTCACAGATATTTTCACCGAGTGGGGAGTGGAGAGTACTCAATTTTAGAAAGTACTCAGTTTTCTTTACATAACAAAATTTTTAACATTTAGACCCATACATCTGCCTGCATCTTGGTCAGTATAGAAGGATTGCGTAGTGACACAGGGAGTGTTCTTATTGCTATGACGTCTATATGACATCAGCTGTTCACGTTGTGCTGACTATGGGCAACCATTTCAACAAAACAGCACAAAAAACAGCAGCCCTCCCCTGCGTCTTTGTACCCACCCCCGCTCGTACACACCCTACACCTTTCTTCTCGACCTTTACTTATTTAGGTCAGACTCCTTCTTTCATATTATAACAAAGGCACAAGTAGATTCAAGTTAAGAAATTTTATTGTCAGAGGCTAGAAATAGGTCAGCCAAAAAATATTTCACTTTGACATTACACCTGAGTGCAGCTTGTCAGTGGCTTATGTTACAGGCAGGCAGCAGCAGTTTTCTGCCCATCAGATTCTCTTCTCCTGAAGCAAGAAAAAGCCAATTAACCACTGAATTTTTGTTATTTTTCTTTACCCAAACTGCCTCATCCACTGTCTGCTTTCAGCCAATTACAACTGCCAATTCTCCATGCATCTCTACTGTATGTACGTTCCTGTACGGGATCTCAGACCAATGGGCCTTTTTTCTGGACTAATGGGATGTTGGATTAACGGGCATATTCTGTTTGTTTTAGTGTTGCATCAAAATATAATAATTAGCCAAGTTACTGTGTTCATCAGATCAAAGTGACTACAATAGCTTGCACAAGCACATTGCTAACCACACCCACTTCATGTTTCTTAAAAATCCTTCTGAAAAAGGCAGAGAAGTGCTGGCTGAGAAAGGGAGGGTGCATGGAAGGTGGCTATGTTTACTTCAGGCACTTGTTTCATGCACCAGGATTTAATTAATTATTTTTTTTACATACATAGTGGTTCATCACTTTGGGGATTCTATGTTCTGTTAAACTTTTTGACTTGGCTAATTTATTCCTATTTTGAATACCACACCTAATTATCAGTCAACTACTGAAATTGTATGCTTAATTGCGGGTTAAATTAAATAAAAAATAAACAGGGCTCAGGGGTTTCTACAGTCTAGTGTTTGAATAGAAAAAAGTACCTTCCTTCTGTGCGTGTAGCCAGCCAAGGAAGATTCAGTGAATGGGTGTCTTATCGAACCCTAAATTGTTTTCTGAGTAACTTTACTACCTTTACTTTCAGTCTTAATACATCCTCATGCTGCATCCTACTTTTTCAGGACAGCCTAGGCTATCTAAATGTGTCAGCGTTTGATATGAAACTTCATACAGATTTCAGACATTCTGGAATTTCACTATTTGGAAGCATGCAGAAACGGCATGAGACTTATTTTACTGACTATATTGCTGACAAAGCAGATGGAAACTGACCCAAAGCTTTACTCTGAATGTGATTGTGCTAATTGTTTACACCATGGTTCAAGTGGCCATGATGAAGGCTACATTTCAGTGACCTGGTTTGGGAGAAGGAAGCCCTGTCTACCGACTGTTTTGGTTGTCCAGTGCGGTACTTTTCAATCTTTGCTATACCTACTTATGTGGGCCAAGTGATGTGTTTCCCATAACTACCTTATCACTCCTTATCACAACTACCTTATCACAACATCACTCCTCCGCCATGCCTTTAAAGCTGCCACAGTCTCTGGAAGGTGCTGGATACAAACAGACTAACCCAATCTGGGTCTGTAGGCCACATATATCCTGCTAACAATATGGACTAATGCCATTTATTTGCTTTTGCTTTTTTTCAATACTTTCATCATGCAATTGTTTTGCATTAATATTTCTATGTACAACATGTGACAAATAATAACAAATAAAATGACAAATCTCCAGTTTTGGTGGTGTTCAGCTATATTTTGTTAGTCCCACATCATCCCACCACACCTATATGCCCTCTCCTGCTGATCCTTGATTGTGTCATGAGACAACATCTGCACAATGGCACGACTCAGAGTGGTGTATAAAGTATGGGAGAGAGAATAGTTTCCTGTTGTGTCCCACAGCTGATGACCTCAGGCTCATATGTGAGGTTTCCAAGTCTAAAAAACTGTGGCCAATCAATGAGGTAATCTGTGCTCCAGGTCAATAGGCTTGGGGCCACTGTTGTCTGCAAGAGTTTATTTCTACAGTGAGCAGGAGGGCCTGGATGCAGTTCTGACTGGACTCCCTCCTTCATGCTGGAGCACCATCTAATTACAAACTAATTGGGGACAGTGGCAGAATCAGTTATTGTGTTTGCAACGAGAAAACGCTTATTCACCTTTTGGAGTGTGTGTTTGTGTGTGTACTGTAGGTCCACCATCCCTACTCTATTGTGTTTCCAGTGAAGTGTAAAGATTTTCTGAGCATTAGGGGTCATTGGTACACTGGCCAATATCAAGTGCATATAACACAGATAGTCTTTCAGCCCCTTGATACAGAGGACTTCAATACAAACACCCCCTCATTCATATCCTCTTTAACATAGACCCCAAGTCATTCTCAGCACACCAAGACTGACTGGTAGGGGGAAATCAAGGGGCTAGAGTTGCTCCAGTGCAGTACTGTGCAGCACACCGTTAAGGGAATGTGTATGTAAAAGTATACGCTTCAGAAAAGAGCACATGGTGCTGGCACTGGGACTAGTAGTTTTCAAAGGCATTTTGATCTAACCAAGATGGTTTTTGGTTTAAATTATGTGTCAAATGTTAACAGTGGACACTTTTTGGGAGGGCAGGGGGCTTTAAATTTTTCTGCCCTTGGTCGGAGCAATACTGTGATGAAAATGTATGTTTCGACAAATCCAATTAATTGCAGTTGGTACACTCATTAACCCAGACAGAAATCCATATTATTAACATTTTATATTGAAGCCAATTGCCAGTTGATTGAGTAACATCAGAAATGCTAGCATATAATACAGAAGCATTCAATGACAGTTGGCATTGAAATGATTCCACATGTTTATCTGTTTACACTTGTAATGCATGATGGTTACATCAAGTCAGTCAGCTTTTTTTTACTTCCAATTTTCCACATTGGTTCTTTTGTTGTGACAACCTCCCCCCTTTCCCCCTCTGCTATATCACATTGCTGTATAAAACCCTGTTGGTCTTGCACCTGAAACTCTGATCCTCTTAGAGATGGAACTGTGTTCAGCTCTGATTTTTTCCCCCTCTTTTCATACCTTTTGTGTCTACGATAGGCTATCAGAAGTAGCCCAGATCTAGGGAAACACTAGCTGCTACAACTAACAAAAAATCCTGCACAAGGTGGGCAAAACAGCTTGCCTTATTTAATAGTTCACATTTCTTTACACTAGCTGGTATCATATACCGCATTTGCTGCCCCTTCAGCATGCAGGAACCAGGATATCTTGGCATGACAAACTGTTTGAACTCTGTGAACTACTACACTAGAACTATGAGGGACAGTTTTGACAATGGACTTGTTTGAAATAGCTTATTGGCTGACAGACTAGCTTACATAATGTGTAACAGCATAGACAAGCATAGACAAGAATAGCCAATAAATACCAACAAATTATCTGGTCCTTGTACAGTAGTAGCGCAATGGTCACTGGCTGCATGGTCATGGTCATGACCTCTTGTTTCGTCCAGTCCAGAGGTTGGACCAGCCATGCCAGCCAGTCATGTTTTTTTTTTTTTTCTTTGTGTTGTTTTTTTTCCCCCAAAAGTTTTTCTATTTGGTAGACCTACAATGATGTTCAGACAAAATTGTCCAAGATTTTTTTATTATTATTATTTACATTGTTTTACCAGGGTAGTCACAGACAAAGAAACCACTTAACTTACAACACAGGGAGACATGCAAATTACTTGATAATCATTTAGTTACATGTTAAGTTTGATTTATGAATTTTCTTTTAATTTCCTTTAATCTCTTATATCCGTATTGCTTTCAAAGCTACATGGCTATGTGTGTAGCTGCCACTGAACTATGTGATTCTAGCTCAGTGGTCTCTGGCTCTTTAAAATAATAGCCTACGTCATGATTAATTCCCGGAAGTCTGCATGCTCAAACCATGGCTGATTTCCTTGCAGAAAATGAGCTAGTTACCTTAAGAAATCGTTTTAAAAACAATGCTGAACTCCTATTACAAGGAATCTCAGATGATGGAGAAGAGAAAAGTAAGCCTTTTTTTATTCTGCGCACGTTTACCGGGACGATATTTGTGTACGTTATGCTGACGTTAAGCTAGCATAAACAAAGATAGGCCTTGTCAAAAAATTAAAAGCTCCGCTTTTATCCTCTCTGGCATAGTGTTAGGCGATAGACTCTAATGTGAAGCACACAGATCAGGAGACGGTTAACGATATTGCCTGTATAGTTTAAAAACAAAACATAAACTAGACAATTCATCGGAAGAATGTCATTTGTAGTTAACTTTGGTTGGAGAACTTTTGGAGACAACGCTAACGTTGACTTTCATCAAAGAGAAAGGCATGATAATTCCTTGAAAAATTTTTTTTTCTCAGACAAGCTTTTGTTTGAGATCTACAGCTTAGTTTGGTGTCATGGTCCTAACAACACCAGCTGCTTTGTTATCGGAAGACCACTAGTGACTGTGTGGTCCATCATGTGTCAGGCAACCTCCAGCACTTTTATGTGTCATCAAGTCTAACGCTGTCCAACGCTGGCCTCTTGCCAGTGTTTGATGGCGCTAAGAATTCACATACAAATAGCGATACATCTTGCTCATCACCTCACAAGATAATGTAGGCTATTTGTGTCTGGCTACTTCGTGCATAATGCCCATTACAATTTACTGTTTTTGTCAAAAATATAGGAAGTACGAAGTAGCCATCTTGTAAATAGTTTTGGGATGAAGTGCATCACCTCTTATAACAATACTTGTGTTAATAGGTAAAGAAGAGAAAGATGTCAAACCCCTTCCACGCATAAACAGGCACTCCGTCTTTTGGATCCTAGCCTCTATAGGGTTGACCTACTATGTGGACTTCTTTACTGTGGTCATGGAAAACACAGATATCAAAAGGTACCTACTTACCTTGCATGAGCTTGCAACAGCTTCTTAAATACTACTTCATGCTACTTCTAAGTGATCGGAGAGGCAAGAGGAACTAAAACTATACTGTATGCCACTCGCCTACTGTCACAATTAATGTAATGATAGTCAATTATAGTGGCTAAATTGTGATTTCAGATTTGCAACACATATTCTTTCAGATTCACACGCATTCAGATTTTTTTTAAGCTGTAGGTCCTAGTCCTGTAGACCTGTGTCAGGGCTAGTTTGCCTGTGCACATTACTTTGTACAATTGAAAATCTTTTTGTGGACTTGGGTTTTAAGATGGTGTCTTTATGATGCAAAATTCAAATGGAATTGAACTTCTCTGATCTTTTCCCAGCTGGTGGTTAAATTCTGGCTTAGTCCTGCTGGGGATATGCCTAGCCCTGGCTGCATTCTGCATTGTCTACCTGGAGTGGTGTAAAGGCATTCAACATTATGACCAGGAATACCCTGCTATTCCACCAGTGACTACTGCTGCCTTTATAGCAGCCTCTTGCAGGTCAGAAACCACCTAGGGATGCACTGTGCCAGTTATGTAATAAACGCTAGAATCCCATTAATCAAAAAGAAGTTTGAAGTCCGAAGCTTCTTTTTGGGATGTTTTGATATATGGAATGTGGCCACAATTCTTTTCAGTATAATTGACAGTATCTATCTTTCACATTCTTACTAAATTGTGTCAAAATGCATACCTTAAATGGGGGTTAAAATAATATTAATATAGCTCTGTGTTAATTCTTAAATCGCACAATATGAATATCATTATGATTCATATATTCAAATATTTATTTGATTATTTGCTCAATGGGAGAAATGTGATTATTTGAAGATTCTTCACAATATTTAAATAAAATGACATCAGATGTTAAGCAGATACTTATTCAGTACAAAATTATACAATCAAACATCCTCAATAAACCAGAAAGAAGATGTAAATGAGCAGGCATATGACTAGCAGAAGCTGTTGCCAAATAAGCAGAAAATGAAGACCCAGAATTATAGTAAAATTTGTCCAGCGTAATTTACTTGTATTATAGCATTACACATTTAGTAAACACTATTAATTTATGTTTTAAGAGTTTAGGTTTGGGTTTTTACTTTTTACCTTATATGTATGCTAATAAATTAACGAAAAGCGCCGTCAGCGTTAGATAAGATGGTGCATATTCCTTTTTTCTCTGTGCTTGCAATGCCCAGTCTTTAAATGTTAACTTATTTTAGCATAATCCACTGTAATGTTATGAATGACTGTAAAATATCCCAAGATATAGAGGTATAGGTTATTTATACTACCTAAAGTAACTACTAACCACCACCGAAATTGTGAATGAGGATTAAGCTGGGCAAATGGCATTAGACTGGACATTGTAAACATACAGGAGAGAAGTGTAGGCCCATGTACCTTCTTATTCATCTCTTGAGCAAATAATAAGCACTTTTCTCAGAATTTCTTAGAATTGGTGGAATTGGTTGTCAAAAGGTATGTAGGGTCACTTGTAACAATCCTTCTTGACAAAAACGGTTAATTTACATGTGACTATGCTTTGTACCTAAACAGGGCTTGAAAACGAAATTATTTTTCAATCGTTCTGTTCCGAACAGTTCAGGTATGTTTAACGTTTTAGTTCTTGCGTTCCGCCACCAACATATTGTTCCTGAACCGCTTCGGAGCGTAAAATATCGTTCGTTCTTATCGTTCGCTAGTCTATGCCCAAAAACATTAGCCTGGCTTGTGTGACAAAGCTCATGGGAGTTTAGTCTGGCCATCCTACATTACTAAACGTCTTCTTGGAGGCGGGCTTAACCTGCGTACATCAGATGCCTCTGTATACTATTTGATGAATCTACAACCAATCAGAGCACTCCTTCCTATGATGGATGCGTAAGCTCGTTTCTCATTGGTGCCCACAGATTTGGGAAAAATAATTCCTCTAAAACGGCAGCCTGGCCAGACTGACTTGCTTGCGAAATTGAATGTAGCGTCACAGGAAGTATGGGCGGGCCCAGGCTACAAAAATATGTCTGGATAAGTGCTAGAAACTCCTTACCTGGTTGTAAGTTTTATCCATATGGAGATCTTCAAAGGCTTGCTCAATAATTCCTAACCCCGTTTATAAGCGAGCATGTTATAGCCTGTCTGTTGTTGACAAATATAGTCCTACCTCTACATAGCCTATAATTGCGCAAACACTTAAAATCCCGACTTTATAACGACAAGGCGTGGACAGGCAAAATAGGCTATAGGCTATTATGTTGTGGTGGGAATAGGAAATCGTGACAGCTTCCTGGATTGAGCCTAGTCTTTTTTCCCCCTGACATAGGCTATGCTTTTGTAGAATTTTATAAAATCAATAGACAATGAAAAAAACGTTATTAACCGGTTTTATGGATTTCAGAATAACGTTTGTGTTCCGGAACAGTTGAAGACCATTTCGTTTCCGTTTCCGTTCTTCTGAAAATTCCGTTCGTTTTCGTTTTTCATTTTTGTTCCTTGAACCGGTTCAGAGCCCTCTACCTAAAGAAGTTTGTCTCCTCTGAAATGGTAATCTACTGGACCAATTAGAGGAGTGGACATGGAGGACAAAGGAAAAACATTAGCCAGCCATAATATTTATTAAAAAAAAGATATTAAAAACGTAAAAAAACAACAGTGCTCATATATGGTGGCTGAAAACAAGGTGTAATCGAATGTCCCAAAGGGCCTGTGTGTTTTAACATGTTGGATAAAAACTATCGAAGTTAGGGTTAAAATTGATGTTTGTTTTAATAGGGAGGGAAAGTGACACACAGCAATCCTAGTGATAGCATTTATAAAGCGAGAGCCATTCTGTTAAAAAAAAAAAGACATAACCTCAAATGGAGGCTATTTTTTTTATTATTAAGATAATCCCGGTAATTTTGCCACAGAGGTTGTAACGCAACCAATAGGGGGCGATGATATTTCTTTCCATCCGTATAGTAATAGACTGACCATTTCCATTGCAGTTTTTCCAACAAATCAACCAAGTTGGCATGGTTTCCTGTCTGAGATTTTGTCCAGTAGTTCCTGTTTTGCATGCACCTTTTAATGCATGCTAGTTATTGCTTGCTTTATGATACTTAAACTCAGCATTTTATTTATTTATTAATTTTCTTTTCTCTTCAGTTTCCTTCTGATATAGTCTAGATCTAGTCTTATTTTGCCTTGTAATGTTTATAAAATGAGTCCTCTAGCAAGAAAGATGGACAATACAGTGTGTTCATAATGACCCATGTTTCTGTTTGTTTAGCTTTAACATAGCACTTTGGCCCGTGTGGTCCTTTTTTACTCCTGTGATCCTCTTCACCCAGTTCATGGGGGTTGTGATGTTCATCTCACTCCTGGGGTGAACAGGAAAAGGTGCATTTTCCAGTGCCAATACATTTTATTAAGATTTTATTATTGCTACAGTTACATAATTGAAATAATAAATTATACATATAAACATGGTGAATAATAGTTTTCTCACACTCTTTTATTTCTGTGTTCACAGACACCCTGGGATAACACTAGTTTATCCAGACATGTGTGCTACCCCTCACAAGATTAAGTTTTTAATGCTGTTTGTCTTTTGCTATCATGTTAATGTAAGCTTTTTTTTAGCTGTGCCTAATTGTACATTTTTCTAAACCAGTAAAATAAAATTGCTTTGCTAAATATTTCTGCGAATGAGTCATACATCATTTCACCATAATATGTATGCAGACACACATTGTAAAACTTTTCAAAACCAGATCATCCAATTCCCTAGAGCCTCCTGCAAGCATTATCCCCACCAGTATGGTGCTACATAACTTGACTTGAAGCTTTGGGTGACTTGTGTCATGTTGCTAAACCATCTCTCCATTGATGTGACAAGGATAATTGTTAGTAATGATGCTGTTTGGACCAATCTGGTCATGACTCCCCTTTTAGTGCTGTTACATCTAGCAACTTGAATAATCTGTGCTGGATTTTTATAGATAGATTGGTTAATTTATTCATGACTCTGGCGACACGGGTTCGATTCCGACCTGTGGTCCTTTGCCGATCCTGCCCCATCTCCCTCCCATTCATTTCCTGTCTGTCTCCACTGCCACTATCCTAATAAAAGGCAAAAAGCTTGTGGTAAAAATGGTAAAAGATCTTTAAAACTTTAAAAAAGCTGCTCTTATCAGTGCTTCAAAGTCCTTTTTTTTTCAGATTAATCCATTTCCACTAAAATATTTCAAATCAAAGCACGTGAGGAAGAATGACAAGACTTGAAAGTCCAGTGTAGTTTCCACTCGGTGAAGACGGGGAGTCATGTCATCAGCTGGTGCATCTATTGAGTAACCTGTCCTAATTTAACACAACAGCCTATCAAAAACATTACCCTAATGCTTCCTTCTAGTGACAAGCTAGAAGCTATATGCTGGAATTGGAACCTGCCCGCACTGCCAAAAGTACCATCTGGTTTAATGACCATGAAATTACTGTTTGTTTGGCCTGCAATTTACTTTACCTTAACCCCATATGGAATCTAGTAGATCAGGGGTACCCAATACAACAATGCAGTTGTTGCAATGTAATATGTAATCTTATTTTGTTAAATACAGGTGTTAATGCTTGGAGTTTGTTTGGCTGTAAGTCTGTATTGTCAGTGTAAAAGCTTTTTTTAACGTGAGTTATCAAAAATGCAATGCCTATACATTGCTGCTGCAATCTATCAAAGTCATGGAAATTTTTTTCTGGGATGTGAAAACCTTCATGCAGATATAAATTATTTGAGTTTTTGAAGTCATGTAAAAAGATGACTGAGTGGAAACTCCTATGGTGAGGAGTGACTAAGGTGTTTTACCTCGGCCACACCTAATGTGAAAAAAGACAGGGTTATGTCATGTTGACCCACCTGAAACCTGAATCTAAAAGTGATAGATTGTAGCTTGATGGTTCATGGTCAGAGAGGTTTTAGAATGTAAATGATAATCTTGATGTTAACGGGAAAAAAATTACATGAGTTACATTTCTAGGAGTTCAAAGTGGAACATTTTTTCCAATGTTTTAGTGTGAGGTCAAACTACAGTCCTGGACCTAAAGCTGATACGAATGTTTGGTGATAGTGATGCTGGTGATTTTGACTGTGTGTGTGTGTGTGTGTGTGTGTGTGTGTGTGTGTGTGTGTGTCAAAAGTGTTGATTTTGTTGGAGGTATATTGATAGTGGCACACAGTCCTGTGAGCTTTTCTGCATTTGTGTGGTATGTTCAGCGTAGTGGACAATATGGGTTGAAGATATGGAGGATTGCGAAGTTTTAGTCAAACACAAGGTGTGGTTCCCTTGAGTAAGATGCATCACCTGACTGGTCTGTTTATCAAAACCCCAGAGCATTGAATAGCAGACAGAGCTACAAAGGGAGAAGTCTGCCTTACCCCCAGGATACTGCTATTCATCTAAATAGCCATTAAGATAATTACTGTTCCATGATCAAAATGTTTGGTTAGTTTATCACATTTAGATTGATTCAGTTAACAGAGAATGGACTTCTGTTGTTTTTTGCTGGCTACAGTCACGTGTTGACTTTCAGATAAAGGGTGGATGTTTTACTCAAGATTAAATAATCAGTAGGCTATGTTTGGTCATTGATTCTTCAAGTGGGATGACATTAAGAAATGTGGAGTGTTGTACTAGCATACTAGTCGTCCAAATCCAATGACTAAATCATGCAGGGATAAAACATGTCAGCGATATTATGAATTCTGCTCTGACTGCAGAGTTTTTGAGTTTGAGTGGACAAAGAGCTGCCTCTTTAGAGAAGTGTTGTTAACGTGATATATATATATATATATATATATATATCAGATTTCAACTTGATTTTGTATATGGTAGCTTTTGTAAATGCCTTCTCTTTGTTTTATTTTGCCTAGTTTTGACTGTTTAAATTCCGTGAATGTGTCTCTCAGCAGAGCTGTGTGGTTGATGTGCTTCAAAGATGACTGAGGTCCAAAGTATTGTCTAGGTTTATATAAAGGGCCATTGTGTGTTTGACAGAAAAGAACTGAAACTTGATTACCCTCCTTTCTTTCTCTAGATCTCGGAAAGAAACCCTTGGCAATGAAAATAAAAGGATTATCTCAAAGTGTGTGTTTTACAGTGCATACGGAAAGTATTCACACCCCTCATTCAACACCAATAATATGGCAGAGTGGTTCAACAGAAGCTGGTTGTCTCTCTGGAACTTTATCCTATCTCCAGAGTGACAACAATTTGGTTGCATGCTAAAGTGATGGTTGTCTGTCTCTAACTTCATTCCATCTCTAAACGGGATCACTATAGATCAGCCTGTGTGATCTTGGGTCCCTGGTTCCCTCTCTTACTAAGGCTCTTCTCCACCCACCACCACTGCTGAATTTAGCCCTATAGTCGTTCCTTCTTGTCCCGTTCCCTCTGAACACTAAGCTCTAATACAGAAATGTGTCTGCTTTTCCAAAATCTATCCAAACAATTTTATTAAACACAGACGAAATCCAGTGTAGACTTCTTATTTATTTGCAAACACTTCAAAAAGTCTCAATTTCGCTATCATTAGGGGGACTGACTATCAATTACAGAGAAAAATGAATATCATTGCAGAGCCTTAATAAACCTAAAAGATTGTAAGAGATGGCTGCAGTGTTACAAAGAGTGAAACATTAAAAGGGATGTGAATACTTTCCGTATACACTTTAGGTGAGTGATCAGCCTTACCAAAACATTGTCAAATGGTTTCATAGGCCTGATTACCTCATCTAATCTATTCTAAAATCTGACAAAATTCTAGCTAAACAGCCGTGGTCTAACAAGACAGACTATCACATCAAACATAGTCTGACTATAACCGTTAGACTGGGCTCAATCCAAGGGGCGAAAATAGCGGTTGTCTTTCAAATTGCTTCAGCACAATAGCCTGATAAGCTCCAGCTAGGATATGTCTGGGCAATTCCTGAAGGACAGAGCAATGCGATTGGCCCCACCAAATGGAGAACAGCTTTTGAGGCCCTATAACTTCTGTCTAGACGTGCCCACCTAGTAAAGCCAATTGCTACCGCTAGGGTACATCTAGATTTCTAGGCTAGGAGAGCAGCTGAGTAAAGCTGCATATCAAATATCTGTTCTTCTGTGTCTAGTGTTACCAGGAACTGACGAATGTTCACTTGAGGGCCTAATTTTTCTGGAATACACAATGATCCAAATCCGCTGGACTTATCTGACACTAAGCCTATAAACATGGAGGGACTTTTATTACACAAATTAAAAAGTTCATATGTAAAAGGTCATGAACTGCACAGGTAGTTCTATTATTTAAAGCATATGAAATGAAGGTGTTTTGTAGTTCTGATCTAGGTATGGAGCCTAAAAATGTACATCTATCATAATAATCAGAGTGTCAGGTGATCAAATGTTTCATGACACTCTCACCGAGAGTGCTTAACAGGTAAGAAAAGTCTTTATATCAGATTTTCGCATAGAGTGGAAGTAACTACAGATAGTACAAATAATTAATACTGTACTTGCGCACAAGCATTTTAAGGGTATCTGTACATTACTTGAGTATTTCTTTCAGGCCACTTTGACATTTACCCCACATTTTAACAAAAATATCTCTTCCTTCTACTCCTTACATTTAGAAAACAGATTACCGGGTACTTTTATCTTAAGGGAAGTCCTAACATCAAGGCCAATTTCCACATAGATGGGACAATATCAGAATTTCATACATAAGATACATTTACTTAAGTATGGGCAGTGTGTAGGAATACTTCTGCCATCCCTGCATACTCCCGTACTAGCATTATTCCACTTCCTATCATGGTAACTTAAGGACCTGGAGTAAAATAATAATATCGCACGACTCACACCAAACCGTAAATGGATGTAACTTTTATTGGACAATTTGTTGTTCATTAAAACTTTACAGGAGTCAGGTTTCTGTAGTGCAATCGAATTACCTCTTCAGCTCCCTTGAATAACTTGGTAAGGGGAGCACATTGATTATGTAAAACAGTCACAACAGGCAACAATCCTATCACAAACCTCACACATGGTGTAAATATGATAAACGAACTCATTAATCATGATGCATGAGAAAGGAAGCGTTTGGAAAGCCACAGGAAGCCTATGTCAGATAACCTTTCTAATTGACCCGAAGTTCCATAAACTGCTCGCCTGTGTAGACCCCTCACTTGGGGGAACTATCATCTGTGAAATGCTCCAGACTGTTACCTTAGGCTAAACAACGTTTCACACAGCAAGTGCAACAGAAACGTGGAAAGGAAAGAAAAGAATAATGTCAACATGGTAGGAGGGATGCTCTAAGTATGAAATTAGACATATAGCTATGGCAACTTGAATAGGTGAGCCAGCGAAACTACCTACGAATAGAAAGTGGCAAAACATTATGATGCACAAAGTAGGCAAATATCTTGCATCCGTTATTCACAAATTTTGGTAGAAAGTAGAAATTCATCGTGCTTAATTGTACCTTGGAATCCTTTGCTGATGAAGACATGTCCTGACATTCTACCAGAGAAAACCCGTTCCCGCAAAGTGAGGTGAAAAAGGATTTTAAGGAGAATACCTGTTCGCATAATTAATCTGTTTAACAGCATGGCTTGTTCAAGTAATGTAAACGATGCTACGGGAGATTCCCGGAAGTTCCGGGAGAGGTGGGATGTTTGGCATGTTGCCCCTCTCCGTGCAGTTCATGTCGATTGCAACAGGTTACGCAGCCGGCCCTCTCCAAATGCACTTAAAGTGCTCCGCGTTGACGCGTCTCTTTCCAAGGATTTTGGTCCTATAGCTCTTGGCGCCATGGTAGAACACGGCGGACTGGATATAATGTGCCTAAATAAGTACTGCAACAGTTCATCATCCTCTTCCACGTCAGACGGGGAGAAGAAACTGATGAAAAAGTTGAGAGTTCGTCTCACCGAAAATTACCCCCAGAAAAACGCGGCAGTTCTGAGTGCCCAGTACGGGTCACAGTTGCTGCTGATTGGAGTGGCGTTGATGCTTGCGCTCGCTAACGGTGGACCATCCGTTCGCGACGAGCACCTGCTGTCCTTCCTCACAGCCCTTATGATTTTGCAACTTTCATGGATGCTGTGGTACATTGTGCGCAAGGACAGGCAGAAAAGTCTGTTGTTAGAGAAGGATGTGCACGCGGGAACCAGCTGGATAAGAGGTACGCGTTTCACACCTTTTTATTTGTATTACTGTGCATTGCTTTTAACAAAGTGAAATTTTTAGTTAACTTTAATAAATACAGTCGTTGCCCACTTCTACACAACCAATTCACATAGAAATTTTAAGACAAACATTCTACATTCCTCGTTTATACTCTTGTCTTTAACTACAGATGTCCAAACTGAAGTTTATAACGTTTTTTTCCTGATTCGTAAATTATTTAATTGTTGTCTTTACTTAGGGGGGTTATCATTGCTGGCTTTGCTATCGCTGATTATGGATGCGTTCCGCATTGGTTATTTTGTGGGATATCAGTCTTGTATATCCGCTGTGATCGTGGTCTATCCCATCATCCACGCTGTCCACACAATATCTCAGGTGGGTGAGGGCAACGCTTCACTGGTAAAACTGCACGGGGGAATAAAAGCCCGTGCCTCTCTGTCATTTCATATCAAAGCAGCTCAAGTGTCTCTAAGATCCTTGAGAGGGGTGGTCCCTCTCCTGCATAATGCGTCTTTGTTTGCCAGCCAGCATTAGGAGTTTGAGCTACATAATCCTGTCATTGTAGCCCATCATCTCCCTTTTCAAACCTGGCTTTGAGTTGTCCTTTGTTTCATTTATTGTTGTTTACCTATTTTGAATGCAGATATTAATTGAACATGAAGATAAAGTGAGGATTATCTGATGATTAGAAACATAATAATTTCCCTTAGATATCTGTTTAATTTAGTTTCTTCTCCAAACAGGTTTATTTTCTATGGTTTCACATTAAAGATATCATCAAGAGATACAAGACATTTGAAAGGTATCAAAATTCCTGCATGCATAGATTTTTTTCCTGTAGGCCTACTTGTAATTTAACTAATTCATTCAAACATTCAAAATTGAAGATTTTGTGAGATTAATGGCACAATACTTGAAGTCATCATTAAAATACAATTGACATTTAATCATGTATTATCCCCATCACCTCTGTATTCACAATGAGTCAGCTTGAGAACATCACCAGCTTTGTTTGCTCTCAGATTTGGTGTGATTCACGCTGTCTTCACGAACCTCTTGCTGTGGTGCAAGGGAGTGATGTCAGAGTCGGAGCACTTCATGAGCCATCACAAGAGAAGACTGTCATCACTAGGCTTCATCAATGAATCCATAGTTAAAGGTGTGTTTATTTTCTAAGGATATAACCTGCCGGTGCTCATACTGACAGCTTGTAATGAGGCAAACAAATCAAGCTGCAATAGTGTGGCATTGGGAATGTGTGTTTGTGTGTGTGTGTGTGGGGTCGGATGGACATGAGGGGCAGCTTACCAACTTTTAGCACAGGGAAGTGGACAAAAGCTCATTTTAAGGGGCCTGCTCCCCACGGTGAAGGCAATGTGTGTGTGTTGGGTGTGTGTTTGTAGGGGGTTACTGAGGCTGAGGGTTGGGGGTCAGGTGGGGTGGAAGCAGTAGGTAATCCAACAGGTCTTGTTTGTGTCCAGCGCCTCTCTCTTGGGTTTCAGGCGACACACACGGTCGCCCGTCTCTCTCCTCCCCGCTCGACCTCAGACGACTTTGCCCTGCTCCACAGCACTCCCAAGGGCGCTGCAATTACAGTAACTGATATGGCTCAAGCCCGACGGTTCTCTCATATCCGGACGGTGGTGGACCTGACTGCTTTGACCGTTGTTCTTTTTTCCCCTCTTTTTCTTTTCCTCCCTCCTGCTTTCTCTCTTTTCTTTCCATCTTCTTAATTAAAAGGAGAGGTATTGGTAGGCATACAAGGTTGAAGGTCTAAGACAAAAGGAGAGGGTGGGGGTAGGAGTGTAAATGCCTGGTTGTACCTGTAGATGGCAGTCTTAAATGCTGCTATTTAGCAGTCGCCTATGGTGATAATACCAGATTTTTTTGTTCTTTAAAATATGTTGTATTTGTCTTATTGTATTGTTCTCCTGTACCATGTTAGTTGAATTGCAAAGCTGTGTTTTTTCCTCTGTGTATATTTGAAGGATTGCAGGTGTGCTCTTCTGTTTTGAAATGTTTGAAAGTTTTTTCAACATACATTAATGGGCAAAGTTATTAATTGACGAATATGTTGACCATTTATTTTGAATGGGAATATCTACTCAAATGGACTTAATGAACATCAATTAATTTGATGACTCACTGTTTAAGTGCACCCATTTACATAGAGAGATACCAGGAATGATCAGTATAAGTAGAGTTTAGAGTTTAATATTATTCATTTGACACTGGATTTACAAATAAGAGGTGAAGAGGTGACTGTCTTATCACTCCCGCTGTTGAAACAAAACAACTAAGTCATAATGTATTTTGTTTTGACTCACAGCAATAACTATGTCATAACTGTGTTTTGCAGTGAATTTGGTGCCCGACTGCAACTGTACCACTAGTGCCTGCACCATGTTCTCTAGCAGCATGTTCTACCTGTACCCATTCAACATCGAGTACCACATCTTTGTCTCGGCTATGTTGTATGTCATGTGGAAAAACATCGGACGCACCCTCGATCACCATGCCAACCGCAAGAAGCCCACCACGAGGACCACTGGCCTCATCCTAGGACCTATTCTGGGTCTAGTGGTCCTGGCCAGCACCATTGCCATATTAGTGGTGTACATCATCCATGTGGAACAGTCGCTCGCTATGCGCGAGTCCGCCATCATCATGTTCTACTCGTACGGCATCGGCATGCTGGCGTTTATGTGCGGGGGCGGTGCCATTGGGCTACTCATTTACCGGGCAGAGGGCCTGCCAATGGACACGGCCAAGAACCCGTCTCGGCAACTTGATGCCGAGCTGCTGCTGGGCTCGTCGGTGGGGGCGTGGTTGATGTCGTGGTGCAGCGTGGTGGCGGTGGCGGTGGCAGCAGTCAGGAGCCCAAGGTACCGTTGGTGCAGCCTTGTCTACTCACTGTTGGTTGTCCTGGAAAGGTATGTGCAGAACCTCTTCATCGTCGAGTCATTGTACCGCAAGAGGTGCGAAGAAGGCAGCGAGCATATCGTGGCCAGCGGTGGCGCGACCACCACTGGCAGCGTCGCTCCTGAGATCTTCTCAGTGGCTACGTCAATGGGTCCGACGTATGACGGCATCATCAACCGGGCCTACGACAGCCAGGACAGATGCTGCAGTGCGCTGGAGAGCGAGCCAGTGGAGAATGGCCAGGCGTACGGCTGCTCCCGCAAGTCCTCCGAGGTGCGACTGCCTGTGGAGCCACATCTGAAAGACAGGCCAAGCAAGAAGAGGCAGATCCTCAAGAACATCACCGTTTTCCTCTTCATGTGCAACATCTCAGTAAGGACAGGCCTTAAGCCACTTTGAGAATCAGCATGTCTCCAGTTTCCATGTTGGAACACATAGGGCTATAATTTAAAAAAGTTGAGCTAAAGTAAAAAGTTTTAGTATCCTGTGAACTAAGACAGAGCAAGCCAGTTTGCATTTGCTATGCTCATGCCTCTGGTGTTGCAAGTCACTAAGATCTGGCAGGTGCCTGACTCTGACTGTTAATATATGCATATCTGGTTTCCAGGCTAAAGTCTAACTACAGCTAATTTAATAATGACTTAACTGACTAATTAATCAATTCAAATAGACTCCATATGACTAGATCCTAGGACCTGAATCTAAAACCCTGATGGATGAGCTCAGGGGGCCAACAAGACAAATAGTTAAATTCACACAGGAGATATTTAACTAAATTACTTATTCACGCAGGAGATATTTCACTGATTGTGTTGACTCTGTCCCTCATTTAAATCAGGGCCCATAATGTTTTTAGCCATCTTTTCATGAGAATGCTTTAACACAGTAGGCCTACTTCCCACTACTTCCATAATGGCTTCAATTAGTTGCTATCCTAATTTTAGATTTCTCTCCATGTTTCTTTTCTTCGCCAGCTTTGGATCCTTCCTGCCTTTGGGTGTCGCCCTCAGTATGACAACGGCCTGGAGCAGGAGATCTATGGTTTTGCCATATGGACCACAGTCCTCAACTTTGCCATCCCTTTGGACCTATTATACAGAATGCACTGTGTTGCTTCACTCTTTGAAGTGTTCAGGAAGGTTTGAGGCTCTATACTTTTAGAGGGTTTTATCAAGGTTGCCGTGCAGTTTTGTGTTTACTTTATAACAAAGAGGCACAATGTATCATGTTCTCATGGAACAAATCAGGATGAGTCAACATACCTGGTGCTCAGCATAGTAAACTTGTATTGAATTGTTATTTAAAGTGCTGCACTGTATATGTAAACCGCAAATGGAAATATATTTGGTACATTTATGAGAGTAGAACTTATTACTACAGAGGGCTAATATCTTGAATGCTCAACAAAGAATGCAAAGTTTTTGTTGTCAGTAAAACAACTTGTTGTCCACACTAGTTGTGTCAACAGGTAAATAGATCATTACTTGAGTTGCCAAACAAATTGTTTCCATTAAGAGGGCTTTATTGGGTGGCCAAGCATATTGAAAAGAACATGTATAGATAGAACATGCTGGATACAGCATAAGATTCTAAGCAGTTATTTTGCTTTTTCTGTTTGGGCAAAATTGACTGCGTTCTTGTTCCGAACAATTCAGTTTTTTGTAAATATATAACTTAACCTCATAGTAAAGGCTTTTTGGAGTTACTTATATTTATTTTTGTCTCTGTGACAAATAGCAGCATGGCAGTCTTCTGGTGTGAGACATTTGCGCCTAAAGCTGGCAGCCTATAGAAGTGTTATTCGTTTAATCTCCTTGATCTTCACAAAGGCAGTCCTTCCGGCTTTCCTTTGTATTCAAGAGTGACCCTTCACTTTAAAAGGGAACTGTACCTCTTCTGCCTCTTAATCCTTGCAATGGCAAAGGTCACATGTCAGTAGGTAGTGCATATAGACAAATATGGAGTGCTTTGAGTTAATGTAAATGCCAAGTGTTTGAGCTTGATTGTTGGATGTGTGAAGATGTGTTATAAGAGATTTACGATTTATGTTATCTTTAAGAGAGATTTGAGAGATGTTATATTGCTTGCCATAGTATGCCACATTCATTCTATACCACATAAACCTGTTTAGACTAATATCTCTTTTGAACAATCTATGTCAGAGAAAAAAGGTGAAAAGATTTTTTCATTATTATTTTCTTTTGTTTTCCCTTCATTTGTGCAGAACTGATATTTTTCATTAATCGGATTGTCTAAGTCATTGGTCAATCACTATGGTTATTTTTGAATGCTAAACAGGTTCATGAACTGCACCATCATCTCTGCTGACTTTCATTTTGTTGACAATTCCATGTGACTATCTCTGTGTTGATGTTTGCACATGGACCGTGGCTTGGCCATTTCTTTTGAAGTTGAAATTCTGCCATAGGAATTGGGTTCTCAAGGCCAAACTAGAAAGTTCTCGCCATCCTCTGCAGAATTTGCACAGCTCAGAGATCCATTTTCAGGAGCTTTGTGTGCGCATGAGTTTGCAGATGTGTGTGTGTGTGTGTGTGGGCTGGTGTGTGTGTGTGTGTGTGTGTGTGTGTGTGTGTGTGT
>JAGFZM010000152.1:679517-690997 GCA_017657215.1 Limnothrissa miodon | reverse complement strand
GTGTGTGTGTGTGTGTGTGTGTGTGTGTGTGTGTGTGTTTGCAGTGTGCAGTTTTGAGTTAAAGATATTCCATTAGAAAGGAACACTCAAATTACAAAAAACACAACCATTTGGGTGCTACGGTTTTATTATCAACACAGAACTAGATAGCACTTGCCATGGGTGAATATTTGCTAACATGTCACCTGAATAACATAAATAGTGTTTTCTGACTGGTTGACAGGGTGTGTTTTAATTCAATAGAACATTGCACCTATGAAGAAACAACCATAGTAAAAAGAAATCAGAAAACATTTTTTCTAATATTATATCTGGCTGAAAAGAAATACTGGGAGAAATTTTGAATTGATATTATCTTGAGAATATTGTGTGCCTCATGTGTCTACCTGTCTGTTCAAACAGAATTGTTCCTGGTCTGATTCTTACTTAACTTGGTTTCTAGTTTGTACAAAGATTATATGACAGATTAAAAGTCAAATGCAGTGATTATTTTATCACATTTCTTTTAAGTTTCTCTTGGTCTTAGAGACTTAGTCTTAGAGAACAGTGTCGAGACATATGATTTTGTAGGCTTAGATTTAATGTTTATGGTACAAATTAGCAAAAATTAAGTAAATAAACGCACAATACAGATTTCAGAAAATGTACCTGTATTAAATGCCAGTAAAGTAATAATGTCTTTATCTTGCCTGGCTTTATGTCTTTATTTTACCCCTAATAAATAAACCAAACAGTATCCTGTGGAGAATATCTTCCAGAATTTACACAGAATGACCACTGAGTGGCGCCAGCAGCTTTTGTACTTGTTTTAATGACGAGTGGATTTGTGAATTGGTGTTCGAAAAAATATTACACTGTTCTGGTAATCAGCTGTTTCTACTAGAGGGTGTTAATAAAACGCGACAACATTGGAAAGAATGACGTGTGTGCACATTCATATGTCAATCAAGATCACACAAATAAAAAGATGATAAATCTGACGACCATTCACTCTTACACAGTAGGCTGTAACGCAACCGAAAACTAGCGCAAACTCACCACGTTTTGATGGACATTCTTCGTCCCTTCCCGAAATTTCTAAAAATAAACAGCCTGTTGGTGGCAGGACACGCACTTCATGAATTAATGTAATGAGATTGTTTATGACCTAGATCTGCCTCTTTACGGCGGATTATACATAAAAAAAATAAAATATAATCGACAGCGCAGCACATTTTTGGTTGTCACGGATCACATATCACTGATTTCACTTGAGAATCTATACCTTACCTAAAATTATGTAGTTCTATTTCTAAAAGCAAAACGCATTTCCATCTGCGCCTTTAGCACAAAGTCAGCACCACGGAGAGCTCCTTGTCACACATATCGCTCCTGTGTGTGCTGCATAGTTTCGTACCCGTTTCAGTGCACTTCAAGGCAGTTGAAAAGATATGGCATGATTTAGAAAAATCCTAGGGTGCATAATATGTTATGTTCCTTTAGAAAAACCAGGGTGCATAATATGTTTAATCCTAGTTTTACCCAAGTCAATTTACACTAAAAAAGAGGTGATAACAAATTCAGATTATTAAACAGATTATTTCGTTCATTCATTCATTAATACAATTATTTACTTATTCATACATACATTCATTCATTCATTCATTCATTCATTCATTCATTCAATATGATGTCATTACAAACCACCACTGCTGTTGCATTATGAAATTCTAAGATTTACGTTAGGGAACATAGGTGTACATTCCAAACATTCAATTTTAGGTGTACATTCCAAACTGGTGAGATGACATTTCTCCGGGTCAATCGCTTGTTTCGGAAGATGAGTATTTGGTTGTGTGAGTGCGTGCATGTGCATGTGCGTGTCTAACGCGCACTTGCGCGATGAACACCCTTCCCCCTCCTCTCTCAAAGTGCTCAGGAACTCAAAATAGCACAACCCAACAGTTTCAGTGTCGCTGCTTTACTCTGACGAGGGAGGTCAGACGAGACGCAAGGCAGCAACATGGTGATGATGAAGCGTCTCTGTTCCATTACGCGCGACTCTGCCTCACCTGGACAGAGGCGCCTGGAATTAGGACTTCTGTAATCTACACATGCACATATTTTTTGCAAAGAAATACTCTGTCGCTCCTAATAAGATAACCATGCACGGAGATGCGGAGGTGGACGTAAGTGAGTCTCGGTTTTGTGCGTCTGGACACGGACATAGCGCGTTATTACATCTATTCACCTGACCAAACTCATGGAGACTCCAGCGAAATACTTTTCATCCGTGCTCGCATGTAACACCATCCCGTTTCCTCTTGGGGTTATTATGTGGAACTTGACCGAAACGGAGGCGACCTTAGACACGAGGAAAGACTTGGTGGCCCGCGCCGTTACGGGATGCCTGCTTTCCGTGCTCATCCTCTGGACGCTGCTCGGGAACATTATGGTGTGCACTGCCGTGCTCAGGTTTCGCCACTTGAGAACCAAAGTGACCAACATTTTCATAGTTTCCCTAGCCGTGTCGGATTTATTCGTCGCTGTTCTGGTGATGCCATGGAAAGCAGTTGCTGAGGTGGCCGGCTACTGGCCATTTGGCACCTTTTGTAACATTTGGGTAGCTTTTGACATCATGTGCTCCACAGCCTCAATACTAAACCTCTGCGTTATCAGCGTTGATCGCTACTGGGCAATATCAAGTCCTTTTCGATACGAGAGAAAAATGACCCAACGAGTGGCCTTTGTGATGATTAGTCTGACCTGGACGCTGTCTGTATTAATATCCTTCATTCCGGTCCAACTTAACTGGCACAAAGCTAGTGTGGAAATCATCGGCACAAACACCACAATGACAGAGGAGCATGTCGAAGAGAACTGCGACTCAAGCCTCAACAGAGAATACGCCATCTCATCGTCCTTGATAAGTTTCTACATTCCCGTGGCAATTATGATTGTGACATACACCCGTATCTACAGGATTGCTCAAATACAGATAAGGAGGATAGCATCTCTGGAGCGTGCGGCTGAGCACGCACAAAGCTGCAGAACGAACAGACTCGAGTGCCAACACCATAATACCTTGAAAACGTCCATAAACAGGGAAACCAAAGTTCTGAAAACTCTTTCTGTGATTATGGGTGTATTCGTCTGTTGCTGGCTACCTTTCTTCATTCTGAACTGCATTGTTCCTTTTTGTGACAAACCACCCACCGACGAGGAAGCTGGACTACCATGTGTCAGTGAAACGACTTTTGACGTGTTTGTGTGGTTTGGCTGGACCAACTCGTCTTTAAACCCCATCATCTACGCGTTCAACGCAGAATTTCGGAAAGCCTTTGCTAACCTGCTCGGTTGTCGTCACTTTTGCTCCACCACGCCGGTTGAAACCGTGAATATAAGCAATGAACTAGTCTCATATAACCAAGACACTTTATTCCACAAAGAGATCGTCAATGCGTACGTGAACATCATCCCTAATGTCGTGGACTGCATTGACAATGAAGACACCTTTGACCGCATCTCACAGTTTTCTCATAATAATGACATAGCAACTGATTCAGTTTGTGACTTAAACGACTGTGAGGCAGATATTTGTCTTGACAGGTTAACACCTTTCACTCCAAATGGTTTACACTGATAAATTCTTGGCATCACCAGATACGTTAAAATGTGTCGTTCTGGAAATATATTTTGATATGTGATGTTGGTGTTTTATGCTTAAATTGATGTAATATGTGAAGTGAACACTTGAGATATATCTGTTGCTATCCGTCTTTAAAGGTGAAAATTATTTGTGTTTTTTATCTGATTGTTTCATGTCCGATTTGAGATTGTCAGCTAGGCAAAGTCTGAATCTCTGAAGCAGTCGAAGTTTCAATGTGTAGAATGATTTAAAGGCCACTAACATGATGAAAAGTTATTGTATCCTGAAATCCATCGCCAACAAATCTGCAAATTGGGAAAGCCTTACATCTCCATCTTTAGACCTTTAGTCATTGTTACATTGTATTTTTAAAAGTCGCCTTATTATCTTTGGGACTGAGTGCAATATGATTTTGAAGGTAGTGTTGTTTTGTGATATTCCACTGAGAAGGTTGCCAAATAGTCAAGTGCCCACCAATCTCTCTCTCTCTCTCTCTCTCTCTCTCTCTCTCTCTCTCTCTCTCTCTCAACACTCATGTAATTCAGTGTTGCACAATTATCCTTGATGAGCAGTGCCCCATACCTCACACTATCATTATGTTATTTTGTTCTATATCTGTACAATATTGCTAAAGCTACAGTTAAAACAAAACAAACGGATTTCATATGAATGTTTTTCTTAATTATACTCAACAAGATGAGAACTCAGATGTATATGGAGGAAAATAATGATTTTATCTAGCATCAAAAAAAGATACATCTTTGATAATGAACCTGAGTATTGCCCCTACCTCCATCCCCCTTGCTCTCTCTGTATTTGACTACAGATTCATTCAAGTTTCAAGCCTTCCAGCCCACTTGCAAAAGCAATCCTTGTTCATTGTGATAGCACAGGAGGAAGTATTCCGCATTCTCATTCATCTGGATGTGAATTTGACCTCACTCTCATCCTTCCTTTATTTTTATACTGTAATGATGACACAATATGAATGTATGCTGTCCTTGAAACAGTGACGTGCACCATCTTTTTTGAAAAGAACAAAAACAAAAATAATAATAATAAAATAAAATAAAAATGAATAAAGCTCTTCACACAGACACATCATTTTGTTGTGAACATGAACTGTTTGTATGTTTCTGAAGATATTTTGTAACACATTATTATCTGTTCTTATACTGTTTTTTTTTAGAGTTAAAATGGTATGTCTACATTTTTATTTTATTTTATTTTATTTTATTTTATTTTATCTCCATTGAGTCTAAAATTGATTCCTCTCCAAGTTGGTACATTTGCAGTTGTTCATTGTTACATCAATGAAACTGTCAGCTCCTTTGAGTTTGCCTCATGGTCCAGTGCTCACATTGGAGGCCTAAAAATGAAACTTTCTCAGTGAGGTGGTGATCACTCGACCGATCCTCTCCCATGAAGCTCGAGAATGTTCACCGGATTGCCCTTTTTGCTCTCTCAGTGAAGGGGAGGAGTGCTCTGATGAGCCCTGCCGAGAGAGAAAAGTCTTGCTTTTGATGTGGTCTCTTGAGCCTGTTGTTTCTTTCTTCCCCCACCTCCTCTCCCTCCTTATTTTCCATTGTTGAAAAGTGGAGAGAGATGACTGGCATTTGTGCTCCAGGATGACAACGTGTTGGTTCTGAAGAAGTTTGGCTTTGGGGGTAGAGGGTCGTTCTCCAGCCATCGCCATTTATGTCAAAACTCTCTCTGTCATTCACAGCCATTTTTCTGTATTTTTCCTCTTCAATCTCTTTCTTCTTTTCTCACCATTTCTCTCAGTGCTTTTTTTTTGTTCCGTCCTTTCACACTTTTGTTGCACAATCATTGCTGTTTCCAATCTGAGGATCTCACAGTTCTCTCCAGTCCTGACTCACTTTTCTCAACGAACACCATCCTATGAAACCCTGTTTCATATGTCTGTCATATATTATATATATATATATATATGTATATATTACAGTAAATCAGAGTTAGGGTTAGAGCCATCACATGCATCATTGAGGAATGGTAGGTCAAGCTCATTGTTCATGAGAGGTGCACAAATAACTTCAGATGATGTAATTTCAATGTTCTCTCTTTCTCCTTCTCTCATCTTCAGAATTGAGAACATTTTGTTGATCACTAGACATACAGTAGAGGCAACAGGAGATGGAATCCAATTCTCACTTAATATGAGTTATGTAAAACCTTCTAAAGGTCACAGAATGCTGGTCTCCTAGTAATTCCTAGAATATCAAAATCCACAATAGGAGGAAGAGCATTCTGCCATCGTGCGCCTGTCCTGTGGAACAAGCTCCCCTCTAACATTCACCAAGCGGACACTCTCAACACCTTTAAGTCTAGACTCAAAACTTTTCTATTTACTGACCCATTTAGTCAGGGATGGTGTATGGTAAGCCACACCTCATCAAACCACCCATATGTTAAGCCGTACAATTTTCACTCTGTCTTTCTCCTCCTCTCTTTCCTCTCCACTTGTTTCTCTCTCATCACTTAGCCAACATATGTACATGGTTGCACATTCTCTGAAATCTGGTGGAGACTGTTCTAACTCATCTCCTCTCTAACTTTCCATGCCATTACCACCCTGCCGTGAGTCATCGCTGTCTTCTACTGCAAGACCCTGCACCTCTTGCCTCCTGGGTTCTCCTGGGACCCTCTTCCAACATTTAATCCGGCGGCTCTCCTGAATGGTCCTCAACCCACTCCACGGTCCATGCCACTGCCTCCCTGCTCAGGGTCACCCCTGCCTTCCACTGTCTGATCCTGCATCTCTGGCTTCTTGGGCGGGCTGCCTTCAGCTCCACAGACGTCCCTGACATTATTTACAGCCTCCAGCTGGCCCCTGGCTTGACTGCGCCTAATGACATCCCGGGATTATAATGGGACTCCTATATTACTTTATTTATACCACAATTTTCTTATACTGTGTACCTAATGGAATAATAGTGGACTAATCACCATCTGAGAGACTGAAAACCTGCCCTAGGCAGTTGGGCTAGCCCCTTGAGCCGTCGGAACTGACCAAGGTTTCTTCCTTTACCATAACAAGTAAAAACAAAAAACGGTGCTAGGGAGTTTTTCCTTGCCCCTGTTACTCATTGGGCCTCTTTGTGTTAAGCGCTTTGAGACATGCCTTTTGTAAAAATGTGCTATATAAATAAAATTGAATTGAATTGAATAAAGGTGAACTAGTTGGTGACTTATTCTTCTCTGTTGTTCTGCAAAGTAGTGCCTTTCCATTAGAGCATTACACATTGACTAGTGATGCCTCTTCTCCATGTTTAGAGTAACATAACTCTGTGGAGGGGAGTCCCAGAGTTAGGGAGATGATTACATGTGTAGGGCTAGGTGAAATGGAAAAACTTGACCCCTCCCCCATACACACACACAGCACTGACAGCAGATAAGTGGTGTGGAAATATGGGTCAGTCTCAGGCCACAGTTTTCAAGGCAGGACTGAGTTACATGCATGATAAAACAAATATGGTGGTTCCAGAACAGAGAGCACTCTCTAACACTCAGATGTTCATTCTCATTTAGCTTGATCATTCTTAATGTATCACCCCATTAGTGGTAGGCTGTAGGCTATGGTGCGCGGTATAATGAATGATGTCCAAGATGCTGGGTGAGTAACTGTTCAGCACATAGATACAGACAGGCGGTCTGTGAAGAAAAAAGGTAGGTAGTAGAGAAACGCTTACTTTCATAAGCATTGATAAAGGCCTGCATGATTCCTATATTCTTTGTTGTGAAGCAATCACACTGATCTCACAACGCAGTCATTTATAGCCATCATGTAGCCATTTTAGCCTCAATCGTGGATTGTAGATTTCTCCAAGCAGACGACCCGAATAGACCACCCCTCAGTACACAATGACTGGAGCAATTGCATGAGTCATAGTTGTCAAGCAGTGGCTCCAAAAGAAATGCTGAATTGTGGAAGCCCAGATGCAGTGAGCTGGTTGACGGTGTGTGGGTGGTATGCAAACTATGGTAGCATTGTCTGTGTGTGTGTGTGTGTGTGTGTGTGTGTGTGTGTGTGTGTATGCATATATGTGTATGTGAGATGTTCTAAACAGATAATGACAGCTATAATGTGTAGCAGAACACTTGGGAGCCCTTTGACGTCAGCACAGTGACATCATAATTCCACTAATGATGTTACTGCAATGAGTGATGATGTTACTGCACCGACTGCGAAGTGTTCTTCTGTCCCCTCTGGAAACAGGAAGCATGTGAATTTAACACGTAAACAACATTATAAACATAATAGTCAAGGAGCATAAAGAAAGTGTGTTACAGGACTAACATAGTGTTTCATAGCATTCTTTACTTTTTGGAATTATAGAATCCAGTTGCATGTATGGATTTTATTGCTTGGAATGAAAAAGATTGAAAGCTTCATCAAAAACTGGAGAGTCTCAGAAGTGATGGACTACTATGGCATTTTGTTTTCATCTGGTTAGCTTTTTTTGATCTCAAATCATTAAAAATATATTTAACAGTACTATTGCACATCATAATTTAATCAACGTATCCCCAGGGGACACAAAATGTACCTGACTGTAGGTCACGTCCATTATCATTTATCATTTATATTGTTACTTTCTTCTTTTTGGCATGTCAATCACAGGGGCGGAGCCAGAGCAGGGACCAGAGTGTCAGCAAACCCACCAACCCAACCCTCCAGCCACACCCTCCACCCTGACTGGTCACCCCAGGTGACCGTGTTGTCTGTCAGTTCATACAAAAATGACATGCCTGACATGCCATAAAACAACACACTTTTCTGTCCCATACTCACACACTGTTTGTCACATATGCACATCTTTCTAGTCAAATGAAAGTACACAATTTGAGCTTTCACATGGTGTCATTTGCTAGTTGCTGTGATAAGATTAAATCACCTTTGAATTACACTACATATTTACATTTCCACATATCTATGTTTTGCATCTAAAACACCCGTTTCACAGTATCCGGAACACATAGCATACCACATATGAATATGAAGTACACCAAATGAATTTTGCTATGGTACCAGTTTTTAGTTACCGTGATAAATTGTTCTCCAGGTGGGCCTGATTCAGTATAAAATTGTTCAAAGGTTGCACTTGTCAAGCTCAAAACTGTCTAAAATTTGTCAAAAACATTGTTGATACCTGTGTGAAGTGCGGCAGTGCTGCCTGCCATTTAAGTCATATGTTTGCCCTTTGCCCCAAACTTGATAACTACTGGCACTCTATTTTTAAAATCCTCTCAGACATATTAGGAATTACTTTGAAACCATGCCCACTTATAGCTATATTTGGTGTGTCACGCAGCCCAGATCTTATTGATATGACCCATACTAATGTTGTGGCCTTTGCCACTCTGTTGGCCAGGCCACATTTAGTTTAATTGGAAGTCTCCACAGCCCCCTCTTTTATCTGTTTGGTTGAAAGACCTCATGTTTTAAGTTTAGAGAAGGTCAAATTCACTTTGCGTGGGGACATGAATAGATTTTTCAAGCACTTGAGTCCTTTTATACAATATTTTTCTGAGTTACAGACACTCCCATAATCTAGTACATCCTCCGACTTAAATGACAGTTTTTTCTCTAAATCTTAATTCTTTAGAGCTTGGCTTGGCTTTACCTCAATGGTAGTTCACTCTTATAACACTCCACTTCAGGGCCCCCTTCTTGTAATGGCTACTACACTCATACATTTGATGGCCTTGCAACCACCAAGGACCTGTTTCCCTTATTCTATTATTATTATTATTATTATTATATTAGGATTTCTTTAATTATTATTATTTTTTCATTCTTAATATCATATTGTATTTTAGTTTTTTTATATCCCTATATTGTCTAAATGTCTATAATATCCTGTATAATGTCTTCACTTTAGATACTTGTATGTCTGATATATTTCTATGTTTTGTGATGGAACAGTAAGAGAAAACAGTAAGGTGGGGGGAGGGGTGGGAGGGTAGTCTGCACTTTTACTTTCCTTCACATACTGGTACTGTAAGATTTTTACACTTGTGCTTCAAAAGTTAATAAAAAGAAATAAAAAAAATTGTTCTCCAGGCAGTTTTTCTTTGTGCAATAGCTCAAGATCTCTACAAGCCTAAAAAAGTGTCAAAACATCTAAACAATCATTGAATCCAAAGCTAAAGATATTTTGAGCAGGTATAGTCTAAAATTATTAATTTTAGGCTACTGTAATCCAGGTTGAGATTGTTTTGTCTTGTGCAAAGTAAGCTATGTACTTCAGGGCTATGATTTAACTAAACATTCATAGGCATGGTTTGCATTATGCCATGTGATATCTTTAATCAAGCCAGTGAAAAGAAAGGAAAGGGAGAGATTTCACACAACTTGAAGTAAAACCGGTTTTTCATACATAGTTAAAAAAAACAAAGAGTTAAGATTATAGGTTGAAAGAGTTTGGAATGTTTTCCAGCAGGTAAGCTACTCAAGCCCAAATAAGAGGGTTTTAACAGGGCGCAAAAGGGGCAAGGAACAGCTCTAAGGAAGAAACCTTGGGCAGATCCACAGCTTGACATGCCCTCTAATGTATGCAGGGGTAGTGGGCTGTGTAGTAATTGTTTGGGAGGGCATATATATATATACTGTACATACATATAGATGTGTGTGTGTGTGTGTGTGTGTGTGTGTGTGTGTGCAAGAGTATGTGACTGCAGTGTGTGACAGCAGTGTGTGAACACATTTGTGGTTGGCACCCATGCACGTATGCTGTGTCCTCCAGACTTGCTCAAAGATGGTAATATAGACTGAACCGTTTTTGTCATTTACACCCTGAAATAGCCCACCCCCCCACCCCACCCCATGTACAAAAGCCTAGCTCCGCCACTGAATGGTGATAATGCTATCAAAATGCACAGTTCATGAATATGAAAGTGAAACAGAAAATATTTACACACCAATACAGTGGAGACATCTTAACCTTGAAGGTGGATCTTGGAGAAACACATTATACTTCCTAATAGAGTCATAATAATATTCAAATGGTCTTTTCTTGCCTGAATAAGCTTTTTTCCCCCTCTAACCGAATAAGAGATCAAATGATGTGCATATCATGTGTCAGTTTCCTTTTTCCCTCAGCTGCATTGTGTGCAGACTGTGTTCGGTGATCTCGTGCATAATGTGAGTGGCTGCTTAGGCAGACTTGACCCAGGTTTGGGAGACTTGAGTGGGTTTGAAGCCACAGAAGCTGAGCCGAAAAGGACTTTGGATTAGTCTGCCAACTTAACGTGATTCTAAAAGGATCAAACTGTTTATTCTCTCCTTTTAACTCTTTTTCATGTGGTGTGTGTATATGACATGCACACACACACACACACACAATCACATACACACAGACAGATAGCGTGCGTCTTTTTTCCATCTAGCTGATACAGGCTACTGCTTGAAACCAGAGACTGGTATCTGGTGCTTGACTCATGGTGGAGAGGAGAGGCAGGAAGACTGTGTTCACGTGTGACCTACATCCCACCCGCAACCTTCAAATACAAATCACTTCAAATCTCCCTCTCTCACTTCTCTCCAGAGCTTATTCTTGTATTCCCCATCCAGCCTGTGTATTCTCCATGTCCCAAGAGAGGAGTTTCACCCTCTGCTCCACAGGATGTTATTATAATGAATGCAGTTGGAGCAGTAATGCTCTGTATCAACAGTGGAGTTAATTTGTACTCGAAATGCTATAATCATAGCCACAGGGGTGAGGCATTCATTCTCAGCTTTTATACTCTTCTTTTTCTAAGTCTGTCTTCATTCTTCATTCTTCTCTCTCTCTCTCTCTCTCTCTCTCTCTCTCTCTCTCTCTCTCTCTCT
>JAGFZM010000152.1:661182-679507 GCA_017657215.1 Limnothrissa miodon | reverse complement strand
TCTCTCTCTCTCTCTCTCTCTCTCTCTCTCTCTCTCTCTCTCTCTCTTTCTCTCTCTCCTCTTTTTCTATTCTCGTTTTTTCTTTCTTGTCCCCTTATTGCTTATTTTTTCCTCTCTTCCCTTCTCCACTCCACTCTTCTTTTCTTTGTCTGTCCCTCTCCCAACCTGGTCCACTTTCCCTTACACCCTCCTGCCTACCAATGGTTAGATTAGAGCGGCTAGAGAGGCTCATTCCGATGACTCGAGCTCCACCGGTGACACATTTAGACAGACACAACAGACATCCAGCACCCCACCCCCCGTTGAACTCTCGGCCCATTTTTTTTTTCCTCGCACAAGATTCACAGGGTGTCTTTTTTGTGTCAGTGCCTGAAACTGCTTCTGCTTGAGATAAACACAAATACCTCCTTCTGAAGATACAGAACCTGCATGGAAGTGTCAGCAATTTTTCAGAGCTTGTGGCAGAAATACATTAAATGTAGACTAAAAATAGACACTTAGGAGGTGTTGTTAAACACCTGTGTCAGTTTAAAGGAAGAGGAGAAAACCTCAAAATGCTAAAACACAATGCTAAAACCTAAAACATCAAAATGCAGAAAGCTGCGCACCTCAAGCAATTATTGTAGAGGCGCAACTGTGTTATTGAGGCAGTCAAAACTATTCACCCAGGAGTGCAATGAAGACACCGGATATCCTGCCTATGGTAAACTGTAAATAATACATCTGATCCTGTGTTGCACAGGGGGGTTGGCCTCAGCTTGGCTGGGGCTTAAGTAACCACGTAGAAGAGCCTCCTTCTTCCTCTATCTCCTCCTCCTCCTCCTCTTCCTCCCTCTCCTGCCTGTGACTATACACTCTGATAGATTACCAGGCTCCGACTGATTGTGCTTGTTTTGGTGGCGAGGCCGTAATCTGATCTCCCAGATCACTGGCTGTCATGTAATTACCGACCTGTGATCATTTCTCAGGCTCGTAATTGGCTGAAAGGAAGGGGAGAATGTTAGGCTCTCCTCTTGAGACATCTTTTGTGAGTTGCCGAGTGGGAAGGTGGAGTGGGGGGGTCTCTGTTCATATCTCACTGGGTGTCCAAGGTTAAAGAAAGGTGAAGAATTCCCTGTGGAGCACACATACACACACACACACACACACGGACACATACACGCACACGCACACACACACACACACATACACGGTAATGTCAGCTGTCATGCTTCGTAAATCCTATTTGTGTGGTGGCCCCTTCAAATGATCTAGTATGATGTAAACATTGAGACAGTTTGCACATCATGCTTTACAACAGTACAATTTGTCCACGTTATCAATGATAATTATATTTGATTATATGAGGAACCCATTTTTGAGATTTTCTGGTACAATACCAGGTACCCAGAATTGCCCCCAAGTGTACATGTAATTATATGCAAGTGACAGAAAAAATACCCATGGGATGAATGAATATGACACCATTCTGATGTTGTATGTCCCCTTGGATGTGATTGAAGAAATGGGTCAACATCGGATGAACACCTTTTATAGCTCAAACAAAACACACACACACACACACACACACACACACACACACACACTTTCTGCCCCACTCTCTCTCTCTCTTTCTCTCTCTGGCTCTTTTGCGCATTTAATAGTCATCTGTAGACCCTGTTTCAGAATCAAAGCTTTCTATTCAGGGTCACAAAAATACTAAGATTATTTGCCACCCCTTGTCTATTCTAAATCACATTCGACACCCCTGGATTTAGAATTCAATCTCGTATCTGACCTGGACAAGATGAGACTGCGCTTGCCAGAATTGTAAAACATATAGTTAACAGTCTGTGCAGTTAGTGCAGACTCAAAACTGGACTAACAAAGGTAAAAAGCTGACAAAGGCCCCTGTAAAAGCACACAGTCATTCCTATGTTTTTTTCTTACTGGTTTGTGTTTAAAACTTATGATTTGGGGGATGGAATTTGTATGAATGTGTATGTTGCTATGTATGGTTGCTATGGTGATGGCGCTGTACGATGGCTGCCGTTAGCCGTACCTCCACTTTATTTTTCACCCTCTCTGGGCTTTTTATGTTTTTCTTTTCCATTTCTGGCACTGTACTGTAGCCTACAGGGGGCCTTGAATGTGGTTGTCTCTTTGTTTGGTTCGGCGGAGTCTCTGTGAATTTGGAGGAGCTTGTTGGTTTTGGACATTTTTTTTTGCGAAGTGATTGTGTTTACTTTGAATGATGCGTTCCGACCGACCGTCGTTTTCTCTGTCTGCCCTGCCGTCTTTGTCTGCGGAGCTTGGAGGAGGTCAGGCGGAGACCCGTCGTGAGTGTTGGATGTGGAGGGCTACGGAGGTTGCCTATGGAGTGGAGGACAGGAACTCACGGGAGGGCCGTGTTCGGAGGAGGGCGGCGCTGCCTGCAGATCGGCTGCTGTCCAGTGGTCTCCGACGTAATGTCATCCCCTGGTGTCGCTCCTGTGTCCTGACTTCAGCTGCAAATCCACGACCTCAAAGTCATCTTAGCTCGCCTTCTACATGGATCCTGAGTCCTGTTTGTTTGAATGAACTATTTATGTACAGTGGCTAAATGGCAATGGCTATTTATTTTGTTTTCTTCTTTCCCTTTATCCATCTTCTCTTCAATGCAATTTCACTGCATGTTTTGCGTTAGTGACTCATGTATGTGACAAATAAACTCCTTGAATCCTTGAATCCTTGGAGTACTATGTTTTTTCTATTGTATTGTCCTCAGTATTGTCCGTTATCTTTGAGGACCCTCTCGAAGATGAGATGCTACATCTCAAGAGGTATTCCTCTCAGAATAAATAAATAAATAAATACTTGTGAAAGATTTGCATCTTTCTGCCAACAGAGTCTCAAAGGTCTCACCTGTTTCCACCCACATGAATCATATAAAAAAAATTGTCTGTGATCAAATCTGTCACCCTATATCCCACTGTGTAACCTGTTTAAACAAGGTCTTTCTAGCATCATGAATGAAAAAAGGACAATTTTTTACTGTTTGTTTCACCCTTACCTGTCATTTTTCTATAAGGTAAACTGTGTAAAGGCATCAATCCCACTCACTTAGAATAAACATTGACAAAACATAGGTTTCATCACACTTTTGTTTTACATATGAGTTTTGTCAGGAAATAATGTCACCTCTAGATAACCCTGACTTTATCAGCCAATCTTCTCTGGGAAATCAAGGGATGTAGATCAAATTGGTTGTTTCTTCAAATTTGTTCTGCTATGTGGTATGCCTTCTGCTAGTATCAGGCTGGTTGGATGATTCCTTATCTCTTATAAGTGAAAAAAGGAGCAAAGAGACCTAGTGGCAATACTGAGTTGCAGCGTGAATTCAATTCAAGGGTTGAGCAGTTTCTTGTGTTTTATTACTGGATTTTTTTTCACCAGAACAATAATTAAGTTAAAATTAAAAACAGATCTCTCTGAGCTGGAAGATGAATAGGGAAATGTCAGTGAAATCGAAACGTAAAGAAAAATTGTTGTGAAGTCAGGCATTGTCAGACTATGTCAGAAAATGTAAGATATTAAAGACTAATAACTTTGTTCAGAAAGTTTAGAAGCTTTCATTTTTATAGTATTAACCATTGTGAGTTGTCAAATATTTCCAAATAAACAGAGGAATTTGTCAGAGAAATGTCTTGAGTGTGTCAACCTGGTGATGACTGTAATATAGCCAGACCACATAAATCCCAGAATTGCATAAGACATAACTTGCATAGATTAACCGATAGACTGTGAAAATGAGAGGTGATTCAGTTTCTCTTATCCAGCTTTACACAATGTTTCATGGCTTTCTCTTCCATAAGTCTGTATGTTCAAATATGTTCTCGCTCAGTTTGACACACGCATACACACACCTGCACACTAACACCTTTTTTTTCCCAGTGTATGTTTTTTTCTTCCGACTACGACTGTAAATCTTTTTGTTTCCCAGTGATGAAATGAGTGATCCACATGAAGCCCTCTCACTCAAGCTCACATGGCACCTCTTCCTAAACTGTCAGGCACCCCTGGTCTTATCCTTGCGTCATTGCTGCAATCTGAGACAAAATCTGAGGAAAGGATTTGTACGTGTAAGTTCAAATAAAAAGGTGTGTTTGATATTGTTCAGAGTAACAAGCTGTAATATATGACACATACAGTGAAAGCACTTGGCACAAATAGAGGCTTTTGGATTCATACTTAATTAACATCGCTGTAAACCTGCGCCGGATTTCATGAGCCTGCTGTTGGAGATCTGGTTTAGGTTAGAAGGCAAATGCTTGTCTGGACTGTGTTTGGAATCATTCTGAGTTGCACCGAGTATCAACTGGGCAACAGTGCTATGTGAGCCAGCCTGAAGACCTGAGGCAGGAGTGGCAGAAGAGAAAACCCTTTCTGAAGCTTAATATCAGTCGGGAGTACCTGGGTGAGCTGAGTGTAAATAATTTAGAAAACATTGATAAGGGAAGTGGAATGGATGGCTCTCAAACTTTGCTTTTAAAACACTTTGCGAAAAAAAACAAACAAACACAAAAACCTGAGAGCCATACAGACAGCTATGCTTGAAAGCTGAAAGAATATCACCTTTCAGTACAATACACTTTTGGTCTTGGGAGGCTGCTCACCACTCACTGTAGGCCCATAGACATGAATGCTCTGTTGGTTGTCCCTACCTGTGCTGTAACCCCCCCTGAACTCAAGTTTGGATGGACACAGTTATGTTTCAAGGATCCACACTAAATGCACACATGCACTGTAGCATCACTTTACAGGCACAAAAATTGCAAAATTCACAGAGACACTGAAACAACTTGGGTGGCATTTAGCTCCCAAAAATGGTACAATTTGACAAGACACTGAAACAGTGAAACAACTTGGCAGGCATGTAGTTTTTTTGTCCCCAGAGACTGCTTTCCTGTAAGACCCAAGAAGTTGCTGCAAATGAGCCCTCATGCACCAATATGTGATGTAGCGCCAAAAATAGTTAAATTGGTCATTCTGAACCATAGAACCATGGAGTCAATGACATTTTAGGGCCACATAGGTCTCCACGAGCTGCAAAAGCCCTCATATACCTATGAGTGGTGTTGCACCAACTATTGAAAGGCAAGGAAAACATTTTTTTCATGAGAGATCAGTCACTGAAATACCAGAACCCTTAAAAGTTGACTGTCAAGTGTGTGGCAACTACTGGCGTACAGAAATTGTAAAACAAAATGTTCAGCAGCCATATTACGTACCACTTTGTACATAGTTTTGTTAGTGAAGGATGAAACTGATACTAATAATGAATATACACACAAACACAAGTCAAGTAAAAAAGTCTACTTCTTTCTTTGTATAGAATTGATAGAACTAATCAACCTGCATTGTGCTGCACACTCCAAACTCCAATGCTCCAAATGCTCATGTTTGAATCTGGGTGTTAGGAGAGAGGTTTACCAACAAATTTACTACAGTTATTGACCAGCTGCTGACCGTCATACCTGAGGAATAATTACAGTAAATGATTGATGGCAAGCAGTCTAAGCAGTGATGTCTTGATATTTGATGTCTTCCTAACTTTGCCTCCTGGGAGCTAGAGGTAACCTAATGTATGCCTTGTGTGTGTGTGTGTGTGTGTGTACGTGTGTATATGCGTATGCGTGTGCATGTGTGTGTTTGTGTGTGTGTGTGTGTGTTTGTGTCTCAACAACTAATTCAATTCATTCCAGTCAGGAACACTTCATCTTGAAGTTATAGCATTCAAATGAATTTTTTTTCTAGGGACCACACAGGAAATACTGGTGGTCTGGTGACTATTTGACCTCAATAAAAGTGTCTGGTCACAGGGTCTATTATCAGTTGTTTACCTTGTATGCTGAGTGCCCGAAGGGAAAGGGTCAGTTGCTTTTATTGGTGCTGAATGGTTATGTTGTCAGGACACTGGCCATTATGGGTCCAGCTATTTGAATACTGATAGACATCCACACAGCTCATGTCTGGTCATCAGCTGATTCCTCCTTAATGACTGCGGGTTGCATTCCTTCATAAAGTCCTCTGTTCTTTGTTCAGATATTGAGCAGAAACACTTGTGCATGTCTTGTGTTAAAGGAGAAATCCGATGCGAGTTGGATCTGGACTGCACTGGAAGATGTTACCAAGTACAAACATATATCCAATACCCACCTCCGTTCTCAGAATCTCCCGGTCACCGCCATCTTGAAATTAAATCACAATAAGTCGATTGACGAACAGATAGGAAAGGGGAACAGATTGAAAATGTATTCTGTTGAAGTGCTTGGATTTCAGCTGAAAATATATGGTGACTATCTACGAGCACTAAAGCAACAACAAATGATTAAAACTGATGAAAAATGATTAAAAAAGAGTTTGACCAAAGACGTAGCTCGTCAATCGACTTATCATGATTTAATTTCAAGATGGCGGTGACCGGGAAATTCTGAGAAGGTACTGTCTTTATAAACTGTCTTTTTAATAAGGTACCTGTACACTTTCAAAATTCTCATAGTCTCGTTTTAAATGTCAGGGCTCTCAGAAGTCTACCAATGAAATGTGGAGTTACTCTGAATCTTGTTAATGGTGTAAAAATAGCGATTTAGCTGCATAGGCTATGCAATGCCCCCAGCGTAGCAGTTTAAGGCTAATGAGAGCTTTGGCTAAAATGGTGTAAAATGCGGAATGCTGGGGGTGACCGGGGGTCGGTATTGGATATATGTTTGTACTCGGTACACTATCTTTCAGTACAGCCCAGGTCAAAATCACACCGCACTTCTCCTTTAAGGTCTGGGAAAGGGTACGACTTCATTTGAAGGAGTCTACATGAGGGTGACATGAGCCTGTCATGAATATTAATGACACTTTATTCAAGTTGATGACTGTCATTGGGTATCATTTATTTTAAGTAATATCTGCATCCTAGTTTGAATTTCAAATGACACTTATGACAGTCATTAACAGTCATCAACATAAATGAAGTGTCATTAATGTTCATGACAAAAGATGAGCAATAATGAGCAATAATGCATTAATGGTAACTGTACATGAGTGAGCTATCCATTTGCTAAATCCATATGCACTTGTTAGTCCATAATGGGTCCATACAATAATAGCTACTGGATTTTGAACTGTGTAGACATAACAATATGGAATGTCCCTTTTCTCTTAAGCATGAAAGATGAAGGCCATAATTTCTTCTTCTTCTTTTTTTTTTTTTTTAGAATCCCAACTTTTTCAAAACTGGGTTGTATGTTTCATCTAATGACAGCTATTGCCTGTCTGATCCAGTATTAGACTGAGAACACTTATGCTGTAGACCATTAAATTAATTTTAAAAATAAAAAAAATAAATCAGAGCAATTTTCCCCATTCTAGGTCAAGTCCCGCCTGGCACATATAAAAAGGTAGTACAGGGAAGTAAAGGAAAGCAACTAGCGCACACAGTAGTCCAAAGTCACTAGAGACCAGACTAACTCAGCATAAGTGAGAGCCAGTCATAGTGCAGTAGACTAACACTGAGCTAGACCCATGAGGAGTGATTAAGGACTTTTTCAGTTAATTAATATAAAACAGTGTGAGCATCTTAAGACCTGCTGTTCCTACTCATCAACTACATCAATCACAGAAAGGTAGGGTTCATACTGCAGATTATAAAATTGAAAACATATAATAAAAAAGTGATTTCCATTATTGTGCCTCACAGATTTCGTTTATTTATTTAAAGAGTGCATGTAGTAGACAGCTGTTCTTCCCGAAGCCCTTATGCTCGTTTCAGCATCAGGACTTAAAACACATTATATATATATATATATATATATATATATAGCAGTAGTAGCCTGAGAGAGCACAGCGTTTTGGTTTGACTGATTTTTTCCCACGAATTTAGCACAGGATTTTTGCATTTGGGTTTCTGCCACAGTAAACTCTCTTGAGCTCCAGGTCTGCAATTGCACCTTGTCCAAACACAGCTCCCTCTCTGAAGGGAAATACAAAGCTGCAAGATGAGAGAGACACTTCCCTGTAAAATTGCGGCTGATTGTTTGTTTTTACTGAGTTTCGGCGGGGACTGACGCTGTGAGGCATTCTAAAGGCTCATTTGCTGGGCCCATAGCAGGGGGAAGAAGCCCTACTCTAACCCACCTACCCAGCCTTCCAAGCCCATGCCACCACCTCCCCGCGCCAACACAAACAACAGCAGCGGGCCACTAGTCGTTTGAGGGCCTATGTGCTTATGTGTGTGTGTGTGTGTGTGTGCGTGTGTGTTGGTGGGGGCTGAGCAAGGCCTCCGGTTGTGATAGCTGCAGTGAGAGCCGAGACATGCGAACAGACTCTTAAAAACATGGCTTAAGAGCTTTCTTGCTGGCTGGATAGACGCAGCCAGTCAGGGCCGAATTTAGAACCGTTCTCATGGAAAAGGGGTTTGTGTTTCTCCCACTCATTCCTTCTCCTCCTTTTCACTACCCCTGTGTGTGTGTTTGTGTGTGTGTGTGCCTGTGTGCCTTCTGAACATTTTGTCCCTACACAGTCCTCCATCATAACAGTCGCTTGGGGATGTTAGGAGCCCACATGCAACCTCCATCCTTCCCCAAACTCACTCTGGTCATCTGTTTCTCAGTTGAAGGGGAAGTAAGCCTCCTACTCTAGTAATTTGACACAGTTTAGTATGGAAAATGTAGATTTTAAAGACAAACCACCATTTGTTATGTCTTTACATTATTTCTTTATGGTAATTATTTAATTTCTTCATTTGTTTTCTTCTTTTATTCATTCAGTAATAGGTTATTGCAGTCATATGTCCGGAGGCCCTCAAAAAATACTCGCCATGAAATATTTCAACAATTCGTTTCAGTCCAAATGGTTACCTACTGTAATTATGAACAGTATTAATTAATTCAACAATCTCCCGAAACAGAATGACTGATTTCTCTGAAGCATGTCCTTTGTAGCTCTGCAATGTAAAATGCCTGCTGTCACATTTTCAAACATCTCACGTTTTAATGCTGTAGGCATAACAGTGTATTATACACACATTGCATTCCACAATTCAGGAAATGTACACAGACACATACTCTAGGCCTAACTTTGATATCAAAGGCCATCCTGAAAGGAATTTCAAATTACGATTGGGTTTAATTATCTTGCACCATGGGAATAATAACAGTTGGCCTATATTTACCTGCTTTGATCTAATATTGATTTCTTAAATACATTATAAATGTCAGTGGGAGATTAAATTGAATGTGGTTTTTCATACACCCGGAGGTTTTGGCTTTGAATGCTTTTGTGAAAAGCCCAAAACTTTGTCAAGTGATGACCAAGCTAATGCTGCGGACAAAACATTACACCTGTGACAAAAAGAAGTTATTTTATTGGCCAGTTCTTCATATTTTTATAGTAAGATACCCGACGTAAAGGATTTAAATTGGAAAAAAAAATTGTAAACAGAGGTTAGTTCGTAATGTTACCAGTTCCTTCCATTTTACACTCAATACTGGTTTATTCCCCATTAGCTTAATTTGTGCCTAAGGTGCATTGTAGGCTACATTTGTGCATACACTTCTCTCTGTCAAGTGCTCTAAAGCTGTTTACTGTATCACAAGCACTAAAACCTATTGTGCGGGTTTTGGAGTATGAGGTGATAAAGGCACGGGACCAAACCACTTTCATGTTGGACCTCTCTTGCTCGAGGGCTGTCCTCTTTACCATTGCTTTGAAAGATGAGTTCAGTCTAGCCCATTAGGAAGCACACCCACACTCAACCTGTTAAAGCTGCATTGATATATTATATCTAAAGCTGTTCTCATCTACGCATAAAGATGCTTAGCGAGGTGATAGGTGGGAGAGGCTTTGATATCAGACATGAAAGTGTCCCTGAACAAGAGAGCCGATGTCAGAAACGGATCAGTGGTGATGAGACGCACAGGGTTTTTATATTCATAAAAGAAATTCTAAAATGACCAAGGGGCTACGAAGTTGCCAATACAGTCATGCTCAGTGTTGTATAAAGTACCCAAATGTTCGACTTGAGTAAAAGTACAGATACCCTACCAAAAAATTACTTTGGTAGAAGTTCAAGTACTCTACACCCTTAAAAATAAAGGTTCAAGTTAGAACCAAAAGTGGTTCTTCACAGTGATGCCATAGGGGAACCTTCTTTGGTTCTACAACTTTTAATTGAAGGGTTCTCTGAAGAACCAGTTCAGTTCGGTGCTTTAGAAAACCAATACAGGTTTTTAGCCATGTTCCTGACAGAGCCTTTACTGGTTCCATCAGGATAGATTGCCTTTCATGAAAGGTTCTTTGCATATCTTCTAACTGTTTTTTTAGAGAACTGTTAACGGTTACTTAGAAACCCATCAGCTTAAACCAAAATCCTGTTCCTCTGGAAAATTTTGGATCGATTTACATTATTACAAAATTTTGTTTTAGATGTTATGAAGGGATGCCTCAGCTATAGCATGCAATAGATTGATGTGCTGCTAGAGAAAAAAAGTCACAAATGCAGTTCTTTGCAATATATTAATTTTATATTTCTCTTCAAAATATAAAATTATTCCTCAAAATTATTGCTCATCACAAACACACAGCACTTTGACACTGCATTTTGCCACATTTGATAGCAATTGATAATGTTAATTAAGCTTAAAAAGCTTCTTGACAATGTAAAGCCATCATTCTATCGAATAGTGACCTGGTCATTTCTGGAACTGATGATGTACTTTCGCATTGGGCTTTTCAGGCTTCAGATTCTTGATTCCATCTCAGGGCTGTTAGAGAGGGTCGTGATACTGGTTCCCAGCTTTGAAGAAGGGAGAAAGGGATAGATATGCAGTGTTTCTTTGTTATATTAAGTTTGATATGGTGCAATAGGTTAAATGTATACAATATTAATGAGTGATTTAAAACACACACACACACACACACACACACACACACACACACACACACAATTGGGTTACAATGACTTTATTATTTCATTTTCAATAATTTGAATGAAAATAATAATTTTGCAAATGATTACTAACACAAAGTACTTTACAATAGTCCTTGTGAAACATACCTGCTCAAATCAACTGAGTAGAATATTGCAAATTCCACACTGTTACCAACACCATAGGTGGCAGATGTGTGAGGCTGTGGACCATGATGTAGCATTTCTCATCTGGAAAAAAAAAGAACAAAAGAACAAAGACTTTCAGTATAATAGATGCTTTAGCTTTAATGTAATGCATTTAATCTAATAAGTCAAGTAAATGTTTCTAGTCTATTTAATCATATCATGCTAGGGTGAGTTAAATACGCATTATTAAACATTATATTTACTTAACTCGTTTTAGGCAACAAGTTTCCCCCTAATATTCAAGTAAGCTTTTTTACACTGTAGCATAACTTGAAACAGACTAGTATAATTTACTTGACATGTGAGGCAATGATTTTGTATTGTGTCTAAAGGTCGGAAATAATCAGCATCAGTAACATTCAAATCATTTCGTATTCTTTTTTTTCAATGGCATACACAAAGAAAGAAAAAAAAAAATCCGAATCCTTTAAAAACATAGATGGCGACAGAGCTGATCTGTGCTGGGTATGCCAAATTGCAAACCCAATTAAGCTTAAAAAGCTTCTGGACAACACACGTAAAGCTATCATTCTATCAAATAGTGACCTGGTCATTTCTGGAAGTGATGATGTACTTTCGCATTGGGTTTTTCAGGCTCCCAATGCATTCTTGATTCCATCTCAGGGGTGGTAGAGGTGGTCGCGGTACTGGTTCCCAGCTTTGAAGAAGAGAGAAAGGGATAGATATGCAGTGTTTCTTTGTTAGATTAAGTTCGATGTGGTGCAATAGGTCAAATGTATGTTATTTTTGTGGAAATGTGTGCAATCTTTACAATACAATATTAATGAGTGATTTAAAACACACAAACACACACAATTAGGTTACAATGACTTAATTATTTCATTTTCAATCATTTGAATGAAAATAATAATTTTGCTAATTATTACTAACACAAAGTACATTACAACAGTCCTTGTGAAACATACCTACTCAAATCAACTGAATAGAATATTGCAGATTCCACACTTAACAACACCCTAGGTGGCAGATGATGTGTAAGGCTGTGGACCATGATGAAGCATTTTTCATCTGGGGAAAAAAAAGAACAAAGACTTCCAGTATAATAGATGCTTTAGCTTTAAGCTATAGATGTTTTAGCTGTAAGGGAGACTACTGGGCAGAATATTGGCGAACAGTAATACTGGATTAGGCATATTCATGACACATGTGAGATTCATACGCTACCATGGATACAGGCTCCGAGTCCTTGGGCACGAAACATGAAAAATAAAACAGTAGATTAGCCGTCTTCCATGCCATTACCCAACCAGTTGTTAGCCTACTATAGCAGGAGATCCTTGAATTGTTTGTGAATAGATATGGGATGTCAGTAAACTCATTTAGAAGCTATACAACTATACAACTGTAGTCATGAAATTGTGGTTTTAAAGCCATGAGATATTCAGTTAACCCAAGCATTAATTTCAAATTCATGGTCAATAGTGGCCTGAAAGAACTAGCTAGTTAATATGGCTAGCTAGGTGGACTGTTAATGTCATAGACAGGCTAAATCGTAGCAGACATAACTACATCATGAAAAAACTAGGTTATTTTTCGTATAATCAAAATTTTCAATTCAAACGAAACTAATTTAAGAAAAACTTACTTGATCTGTTTGCTTGGAGATGAGAGTATCATCTTTGCCGTCAGCACTGCAGCAAGTTCTTCCCGAACGACAGAAGAACGATAAACGGCTGGCGAAACTATCAGTTCAAATACACAGTTGAGGGACGTGATTGGGCAATGAATAAAACAACCGTTATTTGCCACAGTTGGACAAAGTCACATGGGCCTAATGAAATGCAATATTTTTAAATAAACTTCCCTCCTTCTGTGTTATTTAATAGGCAAACCAAAATGTGTTTTATTTTTTATTATTAAAATAATTATTTTTAACGTCCTTCTCCACACATGTCAACTTTTCAGGCATGAGAGATTATACCATAATGAGTTAAAATTCTACACAAATAGTGTCAGGCTGTCTACACATCAGCATGTGTTGTTTTTTGACACATCTGTTTTTGCAGTGTGGTGGAGAGTTATGTTACAGACAGTCTATCTATTCTACTTGTACTTACTTGACAGGTGATGTTAAAAAAATGTAATGAAATGAAATAAATAGAGTTAACTGTGGGGAGAGTATCCTACCAACAAGGCAGAAGCCCTGCCTCCTAGAATTTAGTGTAGGCCTATATAATATCTGGCTCTCTGTATACCTTTGTGCATTCATGGTTAGGTTATGGTTATGGTTATAGTTAATTGCAATTTCAAGAGGATCCTCAACAAAAAATAGCAACACTGTTATCATATAAAAGACTATAAAGAAGGTAAATTAATTTAAAAAGTTGCCTGGTGTGAATTTTTGTGAATGTTTGCACTTGTCCAATGATAAATCAGCTTCACCAAAACACTCAGTTAGTCTCCCACAAACTTCAATTCATTCTAATACTTGTAACTATACAGCCGACTAAAAATGTAGTGGAGTAAAAATGCATTTGTCTTAGAAAATGTAGTGAAGTAAAAGTAAAAGTAATCAAATTCTTAACAACTTAAGTACCAACTCCCAACAACTCCCAAAACCTTCTTAAGTACGGAAGTGAAGTATTTTTACTTATTACTATACATCACTGGTCATGCTGATATGAAAATGAGTGCTAAAAGACCTAAGTATGGTCCAAAAGACCGAAGTATTTTTGATTAGAGCTCCTTGAATGAGTTGACAGATTAGGATGGTAACTGCTGTCAGATGTCTGTACCTTTTTTCTCTTAAAAGACCCGTGATTATAGCTTCAAACTGGTGGTTTCAATCCAATATGTTTCCTTCAGAAACTGCAGAAATGTTGCAGGTGAGATGCCCTGTATACAACTGACAATATGTCTTCTCTCTCTGTGATGAAGTGGGAGGCTGATTCCGGAGTTTCCGAGGCCTAGAACCACAGGGGAGCAATGAAATCAGCCCATCTGTGCTATAGCGACCTCACTTCACCGGCAAAGGGAATTAAAGAGATTGACAGCCTAGGAAAGGGTCAACAATGGAGTCTGTCAGGATGTGCTTTCCTGATAACCTACCCAAAGGAGAGTAGCAGGATATACTACTAACACAGCTATTGTGCCATGCCATTATTTACCAAGGGGCCGGCTCCATAACCTTGGAAACCTTTGCAGTCATAAAATCTGAGTTGAGATTTTAAGACAATTTACTCTCACCAATAGGCCTCTATAAATGTAGTTCAAAGACTATTGTTTTTTTATTTGACAGTTAAGAATTATAATGATCCTAAGGTTATAATCAGCTACTGTTCAATCCTGCCTACATACAATCAATAATTATCACATGATCACAGGACCTTGTATTAACATGCTCATGAAAATTACAAATGTAGAACTTTAGTGTACTTCTTATGGGCAATAAACCTGCGGCCTACTGTAATATTAGAGGTGTTACTGAAAACAAAAATAGGAAGTGGTGTGTATATATTTGTGTAAGTGAATATAAACACACTGTCCCTTTGATCTGTAAATGATACAGTGGGTGAACATTTGAATTTACTTTTCTTTTGGATGTTCTCTCAGTCTCACCCATTCATTTCCATACGGTTCTGTTTTTACTCACCGGGCCATTATAGGTGTATAACAAAGTTGAGTAGTCCAAAATCTTATTAAAACATTTACAATTTAATAAAATTTTTGATCATACAGATAAACTGTATGAACAGTCAGGCAACCGCATAACCAAGACATTAGATTAAAGACATTTTAAAGAGAAACAAAAGTTTCCAGTTAAATTTCAATGGAACACAACAGGAGGGTAAATTAAACGGGGATGCATGGGGAAGCTAAGACAAAGAGAAATCACAATGAATGCACACTTTGATTAACAAACGGGATCATAATCCTTTTATGTTTTGACTATTTGTTTGTTTTGAAATAAACATTCTCTTTCTTTTTTTTCACAGGAATTGACAAGAATGAGTTGAATTTTGAACTACAAAAAATGGAGGGTTTTATCATAAAATAAGACATATATTATATGTTAAGGCACAATTAATGTCATCAAGACCTTTTCCAAGTATGCCTTTGTGACACCTAATGCCCAACATAATATAGGTCGTATGTAATGGTCTTCTTAGGTGCTAAAATATTACGGCTTATATTTATATATATAGTATATGTAGGCGGTGTAAATGCTGTGAATAGGACATAAAAATGAATGGTTTGTTTACAAGACCTTTTGTGTGTAAGCAAAACTCTCAGGAACTTGCAAAACAAGCTAGCCTAGCAGGGTCCCATGAAGAATGACACCAGACATTCCTTCCAGATTTCATCAACTTCAATTTATTCTCAATCTCAACAGTTTGACTTTGTCTTCAAAATACTACTTTAACCTTATTTTTCAAATGCAAAACAAATAATATATTCAAAACAAAAACACATAACATTTCTTTAATAGGGAACATTATCTCAGTGAAGCTAAACTTTGTGCTGTCCAAATGATGTTTTCACCTTAAAATAATTCTCCATGCCCTGGTGTTTCTGAGGCACCAGAAGAGGAGAAAGTCACCCTGTCATGTAGTGAAATCTTCTGACCCATTCTGACAGCCATGGACTTGCTGTTGCCAACAGGCAAAAAAACTCAGAGGAAAAAAAAACAAACAAACAAAAAATATAAAAAAGGAACTCATAAAAAAGGATAGCAGGAAATGCAAGGCTGATGAACAATATGTGTGTGTGTGTGTGTGTGTGTGTGTGTGTGTGTGCCTTAGCTATTTGTTCAATCATTTGCTCCTTAATGTGCTCTTGGGATGTGAAATTACTATACACATTCCTATTCCTGAATCACATGAAGGACAACAAGGCAATACATGGAGACCTGTAAAGACTTTCATTTTATTTTCATTTTATTTTTCACTCTTTACATGTAAATAGGGCTTGCACTCTTTTGTGGATGTACTTCAGAGATGACTGACAATACACACAGCTTCAGAAAATATGATTAAAAAAACATTTTTTTTGTGTTAAGCTCAGCCAAGGTTTACTTCACGTGCATTTTTAAAAAGCTACCCTGCATTAAACATAATGTTCACAAGTGCATGTGCCAATTTCAGGTCTTCACATGTATATGGGACCATAGAATGCAAATATATCTAAATTCAACAGTTAATAATTCATAATTTATTCTAGGGCATATTTTTATTAGATTTAGTTTAAAATGGATATGTCCACATCCATTCACTGGCTTTTTTGGAAAGTTCAGGCGTCAGATGAGCTAGTCTTCATTTCTTTCCTGCAGGGTTGTGGACAATGGGTGTCATAAGTAGTCAGACACAGTGGCTCACCCAATAAAGTCTTCATATGTAAGGCATTGATAATTGAAGTTATTTAATAGAGTTTCATCTTCATCACAAGCCCGTCAGGGAGTTGCCTTAACTGCATTAGTCTAATGAAGAAAACGATTGTAAACCTGACTCTTATATAATAATTAAGATGTATGAATATAGTTGTGACTTAGCATAGAAAGACAGCATCATCGTATCTAAGGCTTGTTTGTGAATAATTAACATTTTTGACACAAGTTAATTATGGATTATCACAAATTTAGGAAACGCTTCATTATGTACAATAGCAAGCATCTGTGCACAGCAGCATCTGTTTGATGTCATGATCATGATGTGTTTTAAATAATTTTTCTCTTTACATTTTGTTTGCTGAAATTAGGCCAAGGCATAGTCCAATGCCCAACTTTTTTTGCTTACAAACTACTTCTGAAATTACAAGGCATGGCATGTTGAAACAGCATAATGTTTAAGGTGTTCCCGCAACCTGAGTTATTATTATTATTATTATTATTATTATTATTATTATTACATCAAGCTCTACCTCTGGCCCTTTATACTCCTGTAACTTCTACATGACAATGGTTCTGCTGACCTATGTGAACCGGGATGGTCTTGGTGGGGGAAAAATGAATTGTTTCCAGCTTTCCAGTCTTCACAAAGTGCAGAGTTGCACATTACACGATAGAGGTGCTTTAGCTGGAATGGTCAGTAATATAATAGTATCCATTTCTGCCCTGAACATTTCATCTTTTGAAATTGTGAGTTCTCACAATTACTTTTGCAACCAGGAGTATATTGACATAGCACAGCAGGGTATTGAGAAAGCTCTCTCTTTCCCACATCTCTCTCTCTCTCTCTCTTGCTCACACACACACACACACACACACACACACATAAACAAACACACAAGCACACAGAAACAGAGAAAGGGGGTGCTTAAACCTGAAGAGACCTAGAATAAAAAAATACAATAAAGGCTGAAAAGCAATTTCTGTCATGCCTTTTGTCCCTGAAAGCCTGACAACAAAACCTTAAGCCCAAAATCAGGAGCCCGGTGTTAAAGGAATAGGCAATACAAAACTTTCACTCTAAACTGATTTTGCTACCAGTGTGTTTTGCTTGGAAATGAGATAACAATGTTTTGGCACCAGTAGGTTGGAGAGAGATGTCCCTGCAGGGAGGAATAGGAGATTACAGACACGGGATCCAGTCTTGTCTTTGCAAGGCTCCACTAAGGCGCTACATGACATCCTAAGGTGCAAAAATATGAATCCTGGCAAATGCGAAGTAACTGTGTGCTTGTTTTAGGTGAAATTATAATAAATTACTAAAGATATCTTACCTCAAAGAAATGTTTTGTTGTGTGTTGTGTGTACGTACGTTTCTTCTGTTTATTGAGTATCACACAAAATACTAAACTAAAGCTGTCTGTTTTGCGGTCATCTTTGATTCAAGAACAATTATATAAAACAATGACACCTTTAGTAAGCATTTTTAATCTAATGTGATTAAATTAGTTAACAAAATCATATACATTCATAATATACATTGATACAATGTATCAATGAATTCAATTTTAACCGAGTAAGCTCACCTGTAGTGATGAATATAAATGTTTTTAGTTACATGGGGGGGGGGGGGTTGGTTGCACCTGACTCAGTTTGGGCAGCAAAAAAACATGCAAGAGAAAGTGGCTGGTCAGGTTCTGGGCTATCAGAGATTAGTGAAGAGTACTGGTACACTTACATAACAAGGTCAGCATCACAGAGAGAGAAGGGGATTGGTATGTCGGTAGTTTATGACCATACACATGCAGAGAGAGAGAGAGAGAGAGAGAGAGAGAGAGAGAGAGAGAGTGAGA
>JAGFZM010000152.1:625791-640791 GCA_017657215.1 Limnothrissa miodon | reverse complement strand
GCTGGCTAGAGGAAAGGATCACATGCAGGATGCTGGATTGAGAACAAGCACACCTTCACCTCATCTCTAGTCCTCCTGTCTCAGCTCCTCTGTGCTTGTCTCTTCTGCCCTTAGCCCTTAGCCCTCTCTCGTTCTCCACTCATTTTATTTATCTCCATGTTTGTTATCAGTCATCAACAGGAGGAGACTGACTAGGGCCCTCTGTGTATGGTGATCCAATTGAGGGCTATTTTATGGCACCCTTATGCACTCCCTGCCTGATGAGATCCAGGGCTTCAAAACAAATTGTTTTTTTTTCCAGTGGGTCCATTTAATGCTTAGTGCTGCTCTATTCTATTCAAGCACACTGCATGATTACAATCAAGCCTAATCACAGATAAGAGTCTTAAACTTAAGAAATAACACAGGCTTAATACGGCTCCCCTTAAAATAAGAAAGCCATTTTCTGTTTAATGTTTGATTTATCTTGTTGTATTATTATTGTGGTTTGAGTCATTTTTACGCTGTGTAGCCTCTCTAAAGTTATTTTATACAGTTATTTATACTTTATTTGATAGTTTTTTTCCACTGGCAATATACTTTCTTGCATCATGGTCTCCATAGCATCCATTATCATCACCTCTACAATTTACAACCCAGTCCCCTAAATGGCACATAATTAAAACTTTACCTTATCATGGGTATGTGCATATATGTCATGTGCATGCCTTTATGGGAGCTAAGGGATGCTTGTATTCCCTGACAGGATGAATAAAGTATAATCCAATATAATCTAATCTAAAAATAGCAGTGGTAAAAACAGACAAATGGCTGAAAACCATGTGAATTTAATTTTTATGTCATGTCCACTGTCTAAGTTGCATGTGACATATGTTTGCTCTAACTGGTTGTGCAACACATTTCTCAGTTGGTGCAACAGAGTTACTCAGCTGAACTGGATTGATGGAACAAATACGTCTAATGGAACATAGCGTGTCCGGATGCACACATATGTGTAAACATACACACACACACACACACACACAGCATGGAACATGCTCTCAGCAAGCCAAAAATAAACACACACACACACACAAACACACGCACAGACACAAGTTGTGCTAATGAAGTGTTCATCTGCCTGCCTAGTGAAGTTAGGGCCAGTCATAAAATTACCATGTAAATGTCTCCCCATCAGAACGTATGGCACACACCCAGTGTGCTGGGCCAAGGACACACAAAGTGATTTTTTATGAGCATAACCACAACACCACAAAGCTTTGATGGACATGAGGTTGTACTGGAAACGTATGCATTGGTAATAATGTGTAATTCTGAGTGTCTCCTGTGCACACACACCCACACACAGAGGGAGAGACAGACACAGATTAGGAGAGAAAGAGAACGAATGAGCAACAAAGACAGTGTCAAAGATGAGAGAGAAAGGGAGAGAGAGAGAGAGGGGTGGGGGACGAGAGAGACGGAATGAGCAATAGAGAGTGATAGAGAGACAGGGTAATGTGAGGGATGGGAGGGAGAGAGAGGATGAGTGACAGAATAGAGAGAGAGAAGAGAGAGAGAGAGTGTATGAGAGCGAGAGAGGGAGGGGGAAGAGAAAGCGAGAGCTGGTCAAAAGTAGCAGGGCTCAGAGCTAAGTTTTGACAGGTGGTCATTCTGCATTATTGCAGCACTGGGCACATTGCCACTGGCAGACGTTTGTTACACACTCCCACTTTCAAACTCCAGTGCAGTGGGACTGAGAGAGACAAAGACAGTGAGAGACAAAAAGAGATTGAGGGAGGAAAAGAGAGTTTAAAAAAAGTCTCAGATGGAAAGAGAGAGAGAAAAAAGTGTGAGAATAAAAAAAGAGTGTGTGAGAAAAAAAAAAACGAAGGCATGAGTGTGAGAGCAAGGATCAGTTTAGATGATGTTTTTCACCTCCAGAAACGCAGGTTTTCTAGAATAGTAAATACAATACAATGCAATAAATTGATCCTAAACTTGTATATCATGCTATCACAGATTTGGCTAAATAGCTAACTCCCTAACACAACTACTGTAAGCTTTCGAGCACTTCCCTTAAGGCACTTCGCTTCTTTTATATCCTGTGCCTTGTTCATTTTCAATGCGTGGTTCATAGCAATGGTCATATTGCACTGTTCCACACTGAATTCAACCACATGGAGGTGAAGAATGCATGTCAGACTGGATGACCCCTAAGAGAGAAGGAAAAGTAGATTAGAGAGAGAGAGAGAGAGAGAGAGGGGGGGGGGCTGCGTGTGTGGATACTGAGACCTGGCCTAAATAATTCAGTTTAATTAGCAGGAAGCATTCACCAGTGACAGCCAAGCAATCAGCTTCACTCGCAAATGCACCTCTGTTTCACACAGTAGGGCACATATGTGCACACACACACAGGCACGGAAGCACTAGCAAACACACTCATGCTATGACACACCCTCCTCCTCTTGTATGCTTACACATCATTTTGCCTTGCCTTCACTATCCTACCCAACACACCGTGAATCCACCTGAAGCTCATTCATGCTCAAGTCTATGAGGATTCAAGGCCGAGGGCTTAGGAGGGGACATTTTGGATTTAGTCATGTTATCCTACTCAGCGGTTGCCAAGAAAATTGTCCGTAAACTCCTTCAAACAACAGTGTGGAGTCAGCACAACCTTGAGTATTTTCCCATGAGTGAACACATAAGTCGTTTTATTCAGTGTCACGTTGGCGCGGGGCCAATATCGATATTGTTAGCCTCATAGCATAATTGCCTAAGTCATTTTTCAGTGTTTTTGGAAAACAAGAAAAAACATATTTAAAAAAAAAAAACACATTTGTGCATCTTATTGAAATTGTAACACTACATTCAACCAAATGAGTGAACAAGAATGCAAAAAGAAAAATACCCATCATCAATTACCTAACAAAGAAAACTGACTTAGGCAGATAATGCCATGACTTAGGCATTTTTTCTCTTACATATAAATGCAACCATAGCATAACCAAAAATGTTTTACTCTCCTAAATATAACCAAGATGAGTAACTTGTCAACCTTAACCAAGTTTTTACTTGATGTCTAACCTTAGACAACTTCAACCTCTAACCACGGTTTTCCTTTCCCACCAGTAACCCGTAAAGTTATGACTTAGGCAGATAGTGTTTTTGGCTTCTAATAAGCGTTGTGATTGGCCAAAGACATGGGCAGAGATGCAGGATGATGCAGCAGTGGTAGGAGAGTAAGTTTAGGCATAAATCTCAATTTGGCCAGAAAATGACTTAGGCAATTATGCTATGAGGCTAACGATATGCACTTTCCTTTTCATCTCAGCTAGACTGCTGAACATCAATAAATTCCCATATCATCACTCAATTCCCATATCATCATTCTCTTGTGATCATGTGAAAAGCTTATGATGCAAGTGATAGATGGGTCTGCAAGGCCTGACTGTGTTCTGTGAGCTCAAAAAGGGTTGGGACCAGCCATCCCCCATCCCGTCAGTCTTTCAGTCTTCGAGTGTCAGAGAATTAAGGCAGGGCCTCACTGTAACCTCTATCATCATTAGGTCAGTTATTACAAGAAGTGCTGCAGGTATGTTCTGCAGTTGCCATTTTGGTTAAAGTTGATTACTTTGATAGATTCTTTCTTAATAAATAATAAATAATTCTGTCATTTTAGTGCCGAGTGGAAAAAAATGACAGAATATGAGCTAGCATAGTAATCAAGAAATATAACAAGATCGGGAGTAGGGTTGTATATCACCATGGCTGTGGTTTGGCTGCAGGTAGGCCATAGGCAACTACAGCTGTACAGATATTCGCTAAACAACTCTATAGCCATTCATGTTTCTGGTTCCTCATTGTAGAATTCTAAAAAGAATAGGGACATTTTGTAAACAATGAATAAAAATAAATGCTTAAATTCATAAAAAAATAAAGCAACTTAGCCCAACAGTTTCTCATTCATAAATTGTGACAGATCTGGACTGTAAGCATTTTAACATTTGGACACACATATGATGAAAACACCCTGTTTGAATTCTGTAACCTGCTAGTACTCATTGAAAATATCTGGTGGCAGCCTTGCTGGTCAAAACGTATATAGACCATTCAGCCTTATACATCATTCAGCCTCCATAACAATGGCACCCCCATACTATCATAGATTCTACTTTTTGAACTGACTACTAAGACAAGTAGGATTATTTGTGTCCTCTGTAGCCTGGGAGACGCAAGAATTCATCTAGGGGTCCATTGGTCCATTATAGGTCCACAGATTTAACTGTTAAACTAAATATGACATTCTTTGCATGGTTAGGTTGTCACCAGAACCCATGGTTAGAGTGTCAAAGTGTGTTCACAGACAATGGGCATTTAATGATCTCATGAACCCATACAATGATTTTAATTACAGAATTAGACATTCAATTCAATCTTGGTAATGCAATATGTAGAAATCAATAATGAAGGCCTCTACATCAGCCTATATATGATGGCCTTACCTAATGCAGTCCATTGTTCATTTAACGTCCGCCTTAAAATATTTTTTAGACAAGTTACAAGTATAAAATTTCAAATATGCAAAGTTGTACTACCGAACTGTCACCTTGGTACACAAATTAATCTGTGACACGTTTTGTTGTTGTTTTATTTTGTTGAAGGTTTGAAGGTTAACATTTAAACTACACTACACATACTTTATAGTCCGGGAGCCAAGAGGTCGAACCTGGATTTTTTGGTTAAAGTTTTTTTTTTTTTTTGCTTTATTTTAAAGATTTGAGGTAGCTCTTTCAGATTTAAGAGGGTGCCCGGTGATGTCACATGAGCATTTTCATATTTCAACCCTTAAATGCCCTATATGCTCAAATAATGAAAAAATCTCCCAAAAAACCCTAATATCAGTGTTATGCTCTTTTTAAAAGCACCAAGATGGCTGTATCTGATTGTTATTCACGCTTCACTCATTGGTTATTCAAACCAATCAAATGGGATATAATTAACCCTTTCATCAAACCCTTTCAAAATTAACAACTTACATGGTTATTTTAGAGTAATCACAATATTGCGTTAACATTGCTTGAAGGTGTGCTCTTTTTACGTTTTCATGAAACTCGTCTGTTGTTGAAGCAAGGTTAGGTGAGGAGGTGGACTTATGAGCGGTCCAATTGACCTTGGCTACACAAGTATCAACACTGTACTTTCAAAAACATTTCAGCTTCACCTCAGATCATAGGACAGCTGTATAAGTCGAATGTTAAGTAAACCTTATTCCCCAACTCCTTAACAGTCGTGCTAGTCAGTTGACGGGCTACTCTCATTCCAAGAATTGGGAGTGGGAGTTAGTTTAAGGGGGTGATTGTAGAGGATGCCGGTTAGCATTGTTGTACAAGTAGCTCATTTCTGTGGATTGTGGGTTGAAGCCTGGGCGAATGCAGTGTATTTGTGATCGACGGAGCTAGCATGCTAACTTAACTTGTTAGCTACAGTACACTTAGCACACTAGTTCGGTCATCCACATGTCTTCGCAGAAGTAAAAATAAATAATGAAAACAATGAAAATTCAGTATACGCCTGATTATCTAAGACTTGCATTTACAACCTGAGTAATAATAGAGTTTTTGGACAAAACCACACACCCAAAACAATGGTCACGCCCCCACTCACTGACCACACCTCCACCCCAGTTCTTATACATATCGTACTTTGTTAACAAACACAAAAATAAGTATGCTATAGACCCTTGAACGAGCACATCATGAGGAATGTCAAAAAAAGTATATAGGTTAAGACTGCAGGACATCCCAATAAGAAAGGGTTAATTTCCAAAATTTCTCAAGGGATATCGCCGGGCACCCTCTCTTATCTTGATGAGAAGACCTTGTAGAGCAATAAACAGCCCAAAAAAAAAAAAAAAAACTTTAACCGACGAAGCCAGGTTCGGCCAAATTTTGCCATTTGGCTCCTGGACTATTAGTATTTAGTATGGTATTTAAAATATTGGTATATTGCATTGGTATAATGGAGGTGAATAACTTTTAAATAGAATGTTTCTCATGTAACGATACATTTATTAATAGGTTGGCAGGACAGAACTGTTATTTTGTAATTTTTTGCACATTCTATAGAAAATACCCATAAAATACTTCATAAAAATGATTAGCCTACTATATATTTCTATAGACGTGGCAAAATGTCCACTTTCTGTGAAATCGGCCCTTTAAAAATTGAGAATTTGTTTTAATTTTTATAAAAAAAAATACTTCAACCTCGGTAAATGTTATTGGGTGTAACATTCCACACGCTGTTAGAATGGAGAGCCTCCTGAGTGGCCTCACTCCTCTGCATGAGGCTCTCTCTGGACAAGGTCACTAGCAGACTTGTGTCAAAGTCCCTGGGGCATTAGATTCAGGTGAACCATTGTCCCAGTCTGTAGTCACATGAATGGTGAAAAATGCACACTGTTTTTGTCTGTGCCATCAGATAAAACACTGTTATGATATGTTCCCCCGTTGCCACTGCATTTTATCACAGCAACCGTTGTCTTAGTAATGAGCAACGTCGGGATCTCTCGTTGCCAGCTGCAGAGTCTGGCAGTCAGCCCTGAGTTTGATTTTTGTCTCATCAGAGTGGAGAATCTCACCCTGTTAATCGAACCTGTTAAGTCCTCTCTGTGACAGTTTGGACAAGATTGTGCAGCCGCAGAGCCATGTTTACCTCGCATTGGAGATGTTCGCTATTCCGCAGTGTTCCAGTGATAACCCCCTGATTGATTGCAATGACATTAAAACACTTACACTTCTCTCAAGAGGTGCATCTGTCATCCAGTTTAATGCGTCTGAGGTGGATAAACTGGACGAGTACTATCCACCACAGTGGTGTGCCTAATTTATTTGAGCTCTACTGCTGATATATAATGAAATAGACATAAGCCGTGTAGTTCACGCAATAAAAAAAACATTACACCAGTCTGAAGGGAAATATATTTGCATCCCTCAGACCAGTTAGGGGGGATTTCAATAAACAGCTTTCATAAACAGCTTTTTTACAATTAATACTGTAAATGTGTTCCATGCCCGATACAAAATGTCTCATGCCTGACACATGGGTTTGTCCAGTGCCTTATTCCCCAATCACAGTGGACAATATGCAAAAAGTGGCATGACTGCTGTTTGCTGAGCCGGTGCTTAAGGCAGATACCGCTGAGGAGAATGATCCATTAACACAACTCCAGAGTAAAATATTGTACGAAACTGTTCATTTACCAAACTCGTCAGTTGGGAAGGGAGGTGAGCGAAGCAGGAGGCGGCAGATAGTGGGCTGTTTTTAATAAGCTAGACGTCTTTGAAGGGGGCACTGCATTATAGGGGGGAAGCCCCGCATGAATAGGTGCATCTCAGAGTCTCTCATTTCATTAGTTAGGACTGAGTGGTCTTCAAAACCCAGCCGGCAGTGACGCAACAACATCGCAACTGAGTCTCAGACACAAAGACTGAACACAACCCAGCTCCAGAAAACACACACACATACAAACGGTGAGATTAATTATTTATTATTTTAATTATATCTCAAGTATGATAACTCAAAAAATAAAAGCGATGAAAGGAGAAAGGGAAATTAAATTAACCCAAGTGCGCTTTTCACTTCATGTTTTGGTCGCCAGATGGACAGGAAATGATCGCATACAGTACAGTGCACGCTAATACAGACACACAAACATGCAACACTCGCCTTATACTCAAAGTGCATGTTTTCTCTTTTTTTCTCTCAGTCTGTCTATTTCCTCTCTGTCGCTCATAAAAACACACACACACACACACACACACACACACCTAATGAACCAGAGATCTTAACAAATCCACCACCTGAACAAACCTGCAGCAATATCATTTGTATTCTAGGGAATATTAAACAGAAAATAAAGGACCAAATCTTTACTCAGGGAAGAATATGTAACCTTAATACACAAAAACATTATAAAGCTCAAGAATGGCTTTAATATTAATCGGACATGCCTCTAGTTCACTAATAAAAATGTAAAAATATATTATTACATTTGTTCTCAAAAACAGGATCACTCCCAAACAACTTTAAACCCTCTTCTAGTAACTTTACTAACAAGCTTATTAGTTACTATACTAACAAGCCACTAACTTTCCTACATTTATACCAACGAGCCCTGTGAACGCCTCACCATCTCGAAACAATTATCTCGAAGCACTCCCCTCAGTCACCTCAAATAATGCACACATGCACACAGATGCATACACAGACACACACACACACACACACACACACACACACACAATATCAGTAAACAATGCAGCAAGAGCTCCAGCCAAGGTGAAACACTCATCACTGTGTGCAAATCACACACACACACACACTCATTTTATTCATTTAAATAGGCTACATATTGTTTGAACGAAAATCCGGTTGTAGGTCATTGCCTACCTTGTCCCTTGGCTACCACTGTGGAATAAGCGGTTGTAAGCTGTAATAATATTGAGTTTGATTAAGTTCGAATCTGTCTCTTTTTTTTTTCAGTGAAAAAAATCTTCAGTGAATTTCTGTGCGGTAAAAATAATAGCCTAATTCGTAACCGTGAGAAATCGCAAAGCGGGTGTGGGACCGGGAGAAATTTAAATGAGTGAGTTTAATGGCCAATACGTGAGGGTCGAGAGCCCTGACTGTAGCCTACAACAACACTATATTTCATTATTTGTGATAGGGGATTATACTGCCATAGAATAGTCTATTTACTCGCATCTACACCAGAGCCTGCAGCTTTGAACCTATGAGTCTTTGCTATTTAGTTTATTTAAGCAACGCGTATAGGCATTAAGCACCGTTTCCGACCTTTTGAGCTTCTATTAGCAAATAAAACACTTCATGACAATCCACTGACTTATTTCCAATTAATACGCATCAGTCATGTTATTGACCTCTAGTGCCTCCGGTTGACTGAAATCCGTCATTGGACTGAAAACTTTAAGCCATGAGAGAGTAGAGAGAGAGAGAGAGAGAGAGGGAGAAAGAGAGAGAGGTTCTATATGTGAAAAGCAGGAGCGCTAATTAAAATCTGATACGGATACATCCTACGGTTCATATGGAGTACTGCTCATCAAGCTAGGCCAATTAAACACCTACTGAATAGGAGGTACCAGTCATAGGCTCTGAGTAGTACTTATCAGCATAAGCCTCAGCCAATTAATCATATGTTGTGTAAGAGGGCTCTCATAGGCTCCTACGTAAGGACCCTCTTTCATCCTATTTCAACCAAGCTGTTCTACCCAGGAACCATGATGTCGCCACAGTTATTTATTTCACTTCAGATCCGCCTTGACACACCTGTTTGAAATACGTTACGTCATCCAAACAGACCTGCCACGGTGCAAGTCTGATTGAGTCCGCAATGAAAGTGCAAATAGAGGGTAATTTGCAGTATAGGAAATCAACAGCTCAATCATATCCTCTTATATGGTTGTTTATCCTATGTGTTTCACAGCTAAGGTAGGAATAAAAAGATGCCTTCCAAAGCCTGTTGGATCCTTTAGCTCTTCAGTTAACGCAAGTAGGACCATTCTTTGTTGTCTCAGAGTAGCTGCAGCTAAAAATTCTTGAAATCATATAATCTAAATGAATCTAATCAAATGTCATAGACGACATGATACTCATTATTAGTCCTCCAAATATCAGTCTCACCACCTGTTCTTACAGTGCAGACCTACTTTGTCTGCATAGACCCACCAGTGTTTGAAGTGTAGCATCTGCTTGATACTGAATTAGCAAAAATATTTTACCCAGCTAATTAAATTAGCATCAACTCTTAATTAAATTAGCATTCACTTCATAGTGATGAGACAGTGACTGCATTGCTATGCCTTCTAAAGCACTCAATGGCTTAAAGGGGTTCCGGAGTCAATTAACCTAAAGCCCTGTTGATCGAGGTCGCAGAGTGCTGTCAGTAATATAAACTTCTGGTATACATGCGAATAGACCAAGTTCGATGGAGACAGACAAAGACAGACTGAATGATGAATCGGCATCAGAGGCTATGGTGATGGCGCTGTACGATGGCTGCCGTTGACCGTACCTCCACTTTATTTTTCACCCTTTTCTAGGCTTTTTTACGTTTTTTCTTTTTCATTTCTAACACTGTGCTGTAGCCTACAAGTAGCCTTGAATATGGTTGTCACTTCTGTTTAGTTTTCGGCAAAGTCTCTGTGAGGTTGGAGGAGCTTATTGGTTTGGACATTTTTTGCGAAGTGAATATACTTTAAATGATGCATTCCGACCGACCGTCATTTTCACTGTCTACCCTACCGTCTTTATCTGCAGAGCTTGGAGGAGGTCGGGCAGGGACCCGTTGTGAGTGTTGGATGTGGAGGGCTGCGGGGGTTGCCTGTGGAGTGGAGGACGGCTCACAGGGGGGCCGTGTTTGGAGGAGGACGGCGCTGCCTGCGTGTCGGCTGCTATCCTGTGATCTCCGACGCAATGTTGGTCATCCTCTATACTTGATGTCACTCCTGCGTCCCGACTTCAGCTACAAATCCACGACCTCAAAACATCTCTTCTACATGGATCCTGAATCCTATTTATATGGACTATTCATGTACAGTAGCTACTAATGGCAATGGCTAACTATTATTATTATTACTATTATTATTATTATTATTATTTTTTTTTTTTTTCTTCTTTCCCTTTATCCATCTTTTCTCTTCAATGCAATTTCACTACATGGTTTTACATTAGTAACTCAATGTATGTGACAAATAAACTCCTTGAATCCTTGAATCCTTGACTCTAACTGAGAGGGTCAAAGGAAAACAAATTTGAAAAAAAGTTGTCAGTTATCAGTTGGAAATAGTTTTACTTTTCAGTCTACGTTACACCAAACTGTTTCATTTTTGTATTTTTGGCCACCCTCGGCGACCTTGGATATATCTGAGCTGATGACTGCAGACTATTGGTTTACCTCGTTTAATGTCGTGGACTTCAGGGTTTAGAGTTTACAGAGGACATGTTGAATCAGCATTAGGACACACTGACTGCAAATATTAACTCTAGCATCTGCACAGTGGACACAGGCCCAGAAGCATGCAACCCAGACTGCAGAGTAACTCAACTTCACTGAAAGAGTTATCCACAGGCTTATCTTGGTTAATTAAATATTTTCACCGCAACCGATAAAAAAAAAAACCCACATAAACTGACATGACGGGTAGAGCTCTATCTTGACAGACAGAAACAAATATAACCTAGCTCGAGCAAACAGCCAGACTCTCCAAAACAGTGCACTTTAACTAACACATCTTTTTACACAAACAGCCAATATCTCTCAGCTTGGCTAATGGAGCGCAAACAAGAGCATAAGAGAGAGACATTCCCTCACAGCCCCTCAGGTGTCATTAAAGACTGGCAGGAGACCAAAGCCCCAAAAGCAACATCAATGCACGGAGCCATGAGAGACAAATTAACGTAGCCGTTTAGATCTTGTGAGAGAACATGTCTATCAACAGGGGTACACACAGCAAAAGCATGTATTTCTTAGCCTCATGATTGGTTGATTTATTGGAAATACATTCATATCATCAACATTCATAAATGTCTAAAAACAGTATGTTTATATCTACTTGGGTGGACATCAGGAGATGATAATTCCCTCTGCTACCCTAAAGTAGAGGTCTGCGCGGGACAGAATTAGCAGTCCCGCTCCCGCCCGCACCCGCATTGTGCTATCCCGCTCTCGCCCGCACCCGCAAAGAATTGTAATTTTCACTCCCGCTCCCGCCCGCACCGGCAATATTTTGTCCCGCTCCCGCCCGCAAAAATCCTGCAAGAGGGACGTTGGCTTAATTTCTATCTCACTGAAAGGCCTCTTAATTGGCTGAACTTTTTGAAGTTTATCGCAGTGCTCTGTACTCCCGCGGGTGTACCACAACGACCGTCCATCACGTTGATTCAACATTGAATTTCGGTCGTCTGATGGATAGGCTACCTACCTTTCCAACCAACAACCAATGTCGTTTGCTATCTTAGGCTACATCTGCAAGTTTTAATGATTTTAGTAACAGTAAATAAAATATTCTGCACAAATTATGTATGCTAAGCACTACATTAATCATTTGTATATTTTATTTTACACACATATTGTGTTTGCGGGATTGCAGTTTATCATCCTACCGCCCGCTCCCGCATAGTGCAGTCCCGCTCCTGCCCGCGCCCGCAATGAGCTTTATTCCTGCATTGCACTGTTTTGCGTTGGGTCCCGCGGGTCTCGCGGTACACCCGCGGGAGTGCAGGCCTCTACCCTAAAGCTTAATAAAATGAAGAACTTGAGCAAGGATAAACTAGTAGTGACAGCGCGCCAAATTGAAATCAAATTGATCTAAGGGCACAGCTCATTTTCGAAAGAGCTCCAGCAAGCTTTCAGTGAACATTCTATATGTTAATGCAGCAGAAGTCATTTGGGAACTAAATAGCAGCTCAAGCTCAAGTATTAGTTTATTTTTTATCATTCTATAACGGTCTGGGAGAAGCACTTCTTGGTTAGTCCCTTTGGTATTATGTTTTTTTGGGATAATAAATGCAAGAGGGAAAATGTTCGGTCACTGCTGTAGTACTGCAGCGGTCACAGCTAATTGCGGCTGGTGACTACTGGTATCATTGAGATTGAGAGAAAAAGAGAAAGAACCAAATTTAGATTTCCACCTTAATTTTTTTCCATTTTGATATAATTTAAAAAATATGTTTAACGATAAGTTTCCTTAAGTTTAATTAGTCAGCTTTGTTTATATTCGAACCAAGTTTAAGTTCGAATTTTTGAAGAGTTATTCTTGTGTAACAATATGTATTATCTATGATAATACATTTACCTTACCTTTAGCTTTTTTCAATTTTAAAATTTGAGAGAGACAGAAAGAGAAAGCCATTGGTCTCGATGATTAAAATTACCGTCAGCTGGGTGGGAAGGTTCAAGAAGTTTCTCTCCATTCATGACTTTTTCTCTCTCTATCTGCAACAGTAGCCAGTCTCTCTCTTGCTCTCTTTCAAAGGCCTCTGTACAGTCTCTCTCTCTCACTCTGTCCTCACCCATCCCTGTGTACAATCATTCTCTCTCTCTCTCCCTTACTCTCCCTCCCCCAGTCCTCTGTATATTTTCTCTCATTCCGTGTGATGCTCATTTTTTCTATTCCCCCTATTCTGTCTGTCCTCCTGGTGTCTGTGAGAAAGCCCAGAGGCTTGGAGTCTATGCCGTCTCTCCCTTCTTACATTTCACTGACTTCTCCCCCCCCCCCCCCCCCCCCCCCACTCCCTTCTCATTAGCCCTATTCTAAGTCATTTGCTCTCCACCTACAACTACACAACCTACACCTGCACATAACCCGGTTTTGGGGAACTTAAGTGCGGAGCTTGGGAACTAAGGGTGTGCATGTGTAAGTTGGGGCGATGGACAATCTCAGGTAGGGGTCACTGGGAGGAGGCAGCATGGATGATCAGATGCAGCCTACTAGGCTAAAAACAGTTCTTCGTTCTGTACTTGACAGATTGATGGCACTGGGGCTAGACTCACAGAAAAGGCTGGGAGAGGACGGCGGAGAGAAAATGGAAAGAGGAGAGGAGATGAGAAGGAGAAGAGAGATGAGAAGAGGAGAGGAGGGGAGGCAGAAAGAGGAGATGGGAGGAGGGGGAAAGGAGGTAAGAAGAAGGAACGAGGAGATGAGAGGGAGAGAGGAGACAAAAAAGGTTGTAGGAGAGATTATCTCACTCAGGAAATTTATAAACAGTGTGACAGGACTGCTTATTATTGATCCAATATTGAGCAGTCAATTGCTTTCCATCTCAGGCCTAAAACTGTATTTCGTGTTTTAATACAAACTGTACAATCATACAATTTCAGCATGCCTCCTTTTTTCCCCATACTTTTATCTCACATGCAGTGCAAAGTGCAATGTGCCTCGTGATTGATTGGGATATATGGGTATATATATTGTAAGGTCTATATAAGTATACATAATTATAAAGTAAAATGCTCAGTTACACCTGGCCTAAATGGCATGCATTTATATGAAAACGTATATTCCACAATTTACCAGAATTCACCAGTCCTAACCCACTTGTTTGAGGTTACCAAGTGTCTGTTGAAAAGAATGACTACGTTTTGTCCATTATCGAACATGGCTTAAAGCCATGTCTTTCCCAATACAGACACAGAGTATAGTTATTTAAGCTACAGTAAACATGATCCCAGTGTATTACGCTCCAAGCCCCACTGACTTGTGACTAACTATGGAACACAACAATAGCTGCTGATTACCATTTCATGAGACCAGCTTTACACGGCCTGTGCCATGCAAAGCACCCTGCAGACAAATTGATGCACCTCCTAGAGAACATGATTTAGGCTTTGATGCCCGCCAAGCACAAGGAGACCTGGGACAATGGGGGAGCAACATAGCGTGTCAAAGGCACCAGCAATGGCAGGCAGGTTTGTGTGTGTGCGCGTGCGTGGGTGCATGCCTGTCTCTTCTAGTGCAACACTGTTATCTATGACACCGGCAATGGCCGGCAGGTTTGTGTGTGTGTTTGTGTGTAGGGGGGATGGGGTCTGTGTGCCTGCATTCCTGTGTGTTGTAGTGCAACACAGATGTCAGAGACACCAGCAACAAAAGGTGTATGCGTGTGTGTGTGTGCACGTGTATGTGCATACCTCTGTTTTATATTTACACAGCTCTCAGACACCAGCAAATGGTGAAGGTGTATGTGTACGTACATGTGTGTGTGTGTGCGTGTGTGTGTGTGTGTGCATGGGGTGGGGGAGGATGAGGGGGCACAGCAACAGCAGACTGTGTAGCAGCAACAATATTCTATAAAATCTATCAGAGACACCAGCCTCATGGTAGAGAGTTTTCTGCAGCAGCACAGAAAGAGGAGCAGGGTGATGAGGGTAATGGCAGGCCAATATTTCAGAACTTTAAACCATGTGTGGGTTATGGTGGCAGGGGTGGGGGTAGA
>JAGFZM010000152.1:609977-625691 GCA_017657215.1 Limnothrissa miodon | reverse complement strand
GTGCACACAAACGCAACACACACAAACCTATCAAGTTCCCTGCCACCTCACACGACACTGTCATGATAAATGCACCCTCGTATAACTAAGGCAATCTGATAGGGAGCCAGTGAGTCATTCCAAAGGGATGAGTGAGTGTACGCGAGTGTGTGCTGCTGAAGACCAGAGGAGGCACAACCGCTCTCGACAGTTCTCCCACACAGACACACACGCACACACACACACCTTTTATGTTCAGCTCCTGCAAGTCAAACAGAGGGCTCGCAGGGCTGTCCTGCTGAATCAAACAGCCTATCAAGATGGAGGCAGCAAATTCCCCCCTCGCTGCAAATACGGAGTGATGTCTGGGAGTGCCTTGAGAGTAGAATCAAACGGGGGGTTCTGTCATTCCTATTTCCATTTCCTATCCACGCAAAGATTTCCACTTTCACATGGATGTCAGTGCGGCGGTAGGGGGTTAACCCCATCACCAATGCCACCGTCACCACTTGACACCTTAAGTAAGCAAGAGCAGTCTGTGAGGCTTGTTTCGTGCTGATCTGAAGCTCATATTCTGATTGCATTTGCATTCATGCATTGCAATAATTGTAGCCTTAAGAAAGGAAGAAAAGAGACAGGACAAATTTCTGAAGACGTTTTAATTTCTGAGCAGGCGTACTCAGACAATCCGTAAAGCAGGAGGGACATAAGGTGGTGTGTAAATGTGGAGGATAATTCCAGTGGCCCAGGGGAGGGGAACTGTCACCTTAAAATGTAATTCAGGTGATTAATTGGAAAATTATTTTTACATTAGCAGCCACTCGGAAGGGAATAAGAAAATGTATCAATTAGCAGCACACTGTAACAAAAACACAAGCATACACACATGCGTGCGTTTGCACACACACGCACACACACACACACACAAATATTTCAAACTTTGCATTTAAGGATGAAAATAGAAAATGTGATTACAACCTTGTGACCAAACTGAGTGCTAATTCTAAAAGACATCTAAGCAGAATTAATGAAACGCACTGCACTCCTAGGTTAACCACAAATCAATGAAAAGATTTATAACATTTTTTTATTTTGTGTCTCTAACACACAATATCTATGTTTATAAAAAATATTTTCTGACACGTTTAAGAAGTACTGTCTCCACACTGCATATTCATTACAGCAAAGTAATAGTCAAAGTAATAAATCAAATGAAAAATGATAAAAAAAAAAAACACAAACAAAAAAAAACACCCAGTGAACCACATGTCCCTGCACCTGTGATGCTTAGGTAAATTAGGCTATAAAGGTCATCCCATCACTGCCTTAAGAGTTAAAAAGAAGCTGCCTTTGAAGATCAGTGCTATGGCTTCAAAAAAAAGAGAAGATGATCTCAAGATGGAGCTCTCAAGAACAGCCTCTTAAGTCAACTATAGCACATAGGGGAGAATGCCTCAGGTAGTTATTTTTTTCTTCTCTTTTTTTCTTTTTTTTTGATAAGAGCCAGCTAATGAGTACGGGAATAGTCAGAGTATGAGAGATTAAACTGGAATAGAAGATGACGCTCGGGCAAAGATCAGCTCCTTTAGTAAATAGGCAAACGAGAAAGATATGAGCCAGAGAGGCCCGAAGGGAGAGGAAACAGCATGAGGTTGTTTTCGATGTGCAGCAGAATATTGTCAGTACAAATGTACTGTATGTGCTCACTGAAACAGCCACATCAGTGTCATACTTCTGAGCCCTGCTCACTGCACAAAATGGCCATGAAGGAAATCATGATTCCGGATTTTATTACAGACACCACTACTCATTCACACACACACACACACACAAGCACACAAGCAAACACAAGCACAACTCTCACCACCCACACAGACATACCTGAATGAAAGGAAACAGAAGGCCGACAGCGAAGTTGGCGAGCCAGTTGACAGTTCCTGCTATCATGAAGGCAGCTGCACGATAGGATTGTTCAAACAGCTCTCCAGTTAGGATGAACGGGATACCACCTGCAGAAGGAACAGACACACACACACACACACACACACACACACACAAACACACAAACAAAAGTCAAACGGTCAAGCAAAGTCATTGATTTTCTTGGCTTATTTTCAAGTGATTTCATTTAACTCAAAATCAGCACACTATTCAGTCTGAACTCTATCACCTTTGTCGACAACAATCACAAAAAAATCATTATAAGGTCCAACAGGGACTAAAATCCTGTGAGATGTACACAACATCCAATATTCACATAACCTGAGTAAAGGCCAAAGATGCTCTATGAGATGCTGTAGGATTTTAACGCGATTTCATTTTTATCTTAAATTGTATGCATCTCCTCTAGCTAGCTTTCGGCTAGCTTTCCCGGTCTTGAACGACAATAGAGGGGCTGTAATAACTCAAACCTAAGTGGTGTATTCAAATAAACGCTAGCGATAGGGGGATGTGCACTTAAACACAACAAACAACGACAAACCAATCGGCAACAAGATAGGGTAGGAGTTAATGCACGTCCTCTAGCAACTTGTTGTGTGTGTGGTTTGTTGTGTTTAGGTTTGTTTGAGTGTTCGTTTGAGTATTACAGCCCCTGTGTTGATGTTTGAGAACAGGGTTTTTCATAGTGTATTTAGGGGGCAGAAAGCTAGCGATCAAGGTGAGATGCCTACGATTTGAGATAAAAATAAAATCGCACTAAAAAACTTGCCAGAGCCAGTCATCTACCCATCTGCTACCCACTGTAGCAGGCACCCTACAGCTCTTGGCTAGTGTGTGCTTCACTTCGCTGTGTGTTCAATGTGCACTGTGTAAATCACAGATTTACAATTGAAGAGTTTAGATGCAAAAGCCTCTAAAAGCCATTTCAATTAATTTACAGAAATATATTTTTTAAATTTTGACGAACTATATATTCAGTCCAAATCCAATCTGATTTGTTTTTACATAATAAAAAGAAATGAATAAAGAATAAAAATAAATTTAGTTTTATACTGATTACTTATAAAATATTATTATAACCTCCTTTTTGAATATTTCTAAAAATGGATTTAGAGGCTTTTGCATCTGAACCCTTCAATTGGTATAAATCCAAAGGCCAAATATCTCACATGGGATCGAGAGTGTATATTCACTTTACAGTACACTTATACATTACACTATGCTTAAACATTCTTAAAATATCTCTCATTGGTTCGAGTGTATATTATACACTATACAGTCTTACATACTAACACTACATACTTATACTATGGTTATATACCTTAGGTATACAAGGCAAACTGCACAGATAACACAGTAATTCAGGTGGCAAATATCAGCGTTGTCTATATAGCAGCTGTTTCCTCACGGGGGATGAATCCTGCAGCGTGCTGGGATCTTTCACTCATCCAGACACTAATACAAATGACAGATTGGGGCAAAGACCACAGTCTAGTCATCCCATGGAAGTGTGTCAGGATGGAGTGGGTGGATGAGCAAAAGCCCGCGGATTTACCTGCTTTCACAGAAAGTGCACTCATGCACAGTAATGTACACACACATACACACTTATCAGAGTCACTGGCATTGCTGAAATCCAACCCTCATGCAGTGGCTGCCACTCCATTTCCAACCTAAACACAATTAACAAGTCAAGCATGTGTATTGACTGGGGTCCTAAAGGGAATTCCCATGGGATCATGGCACATGGAATTCTGGAACTGGAAGGGAACAAAGAATCAAAGAAAAGGTCCTGGATACATAAACCCATATTCAATATTCAAGATTCAAGATTACATCTCATTATACTGTAGGTGTGTTAGAGAGTAAAATTCTTTGTGTTTTTTTTGTCTCCTCAAAAGATAAATGAATGAAAGGTGTGTGTGTGTGTGTGTGTGTGTGTGTATGTGTGTGTGTGTGTGAGTGTGTGTCTTCAGCATGAGTTCAGCAATCTAATTGCCTGGTGGAAGAAACTGCTCTGCAGTCTGGTGGTGCGAGCTTTCAAACTTCTATATTGTTTGCCGGTTGATAATAGCTTAAATAGTTCGTGGTTGGGGTGGTTAGGGTCATTCAAGATTTTCCTGGCCTTCCTAATGCATCTTCCCTCATATAGCTCCAATATGGAGGGTACGTCGCAGCCACAAATCTTCTGTGCTGTACGCACCACTCTCTGAAGTGCCTTCCTGTTGTGAAGAGAGCAGTTCCCATACCATGCATTTATGGTTCCAGTCAAGATGCTCTCAGTGGTGCCTATGTAAAATGACCTCAGGATCTTGGGTCGCATACCAAACTTCCTCAATTGTCTGAGGTGGTAAAGACTTTCCTGGGCTTTTTTGACAATGTGGTGTATGATTGTCCCAGGTGAGGTCTTCTGAACATTTACTCATGATGGGGGTGAGGGCCCTTTCTTAGGCAATGGAAAAATGACCAATGACTTAAAGCTGCTTGGCACAACACACGTGGACAGGGAGAAGTTGAAGATGTCTGTAAACACACCAGCCAGTCTGAACACACTTGCCGGGCCTGGTTCAGAAATGTGGGAAATGGAGGGGGCTCTTGCTGGAGGTTTGATGTTAATGTCAAAACGTGTATAGAAATGGTTCAGCTTGTCTGTGAGTGAAGGATGAGAGACTTGGATGTTGGATTTCTTCTTTTTCAGGTCTGAAATCATGTGTAGTCCCTGCCACATAATTCTTAAATCATTCCCTTCCAGCTCTTCCTCAATCTTGTGCCTATATTCTCTTTTTGCTGCTTTGATTGTTTTCCGCAGGTCATATCTGGCTTTTATCTCAAGCTCTGTTTCCAGATGCAAACGAACAATCCCGGGCTCTGAGAGCAGATTTTACTTGGCTAGTTATCCATGGTTTCTGATTCGGATGTTGTTTTTGGAACAATATCTTCTACACACATCTGTATGAATCCTGTGACTGTGTCTGTGTATTCATCTATATCTCCATTTGATGCATCACAGAATGTCCCAATCAGTGCATTCAAAGCAGTCTTGCAGTGCACTGATTCCTCAGACCAACAGCAAACCGTTTCGACAGTAGGGGGGCTCTGTTTCAGTTTCTGCTTGTAAGATGGAAGGAGCAGGATAGAAGAGTGATCCGATTTGCCAAATGGTGGGCGGAGTAGGGGCTTGTACCCATTGCAGAAGGGAGTATAGCAGTGGTCTAATATGCAATTTCCACGTGTGTTTATATCTATGTGCTGGAAGTATTTGGGCAGTATCTTACTCAGAGAAGCGTGGTTGAAGTCTATGTCTGCAAGTCTGCAATGATAAAAGCAGCCTCTGGATGTAAGCTCTCCATTTTGCTGACAATCACGTATAGTTCTTTTAGCGCAAGCTCTGTATCCGCTTGTGGTGGCATGTAGACTGCGGTTGCTACAACAGCTGTGAATTCTCTTGGCAACCAGAATGGACAGCAGAGAATGGTGAGATATTCAATGTCTGGAGAGAAAAAAACTGTGGATATTCTTACTGTCACACCAAGCACAGTTAACCATGAAGCACACCCCTCCACCCCTGACTTTTCCCGATAGTTCTTTTGACCTGTCGGTCTGTAACACAGAGAAACCAGTGGGAGAAATGGCATGGTCTGGCGCATCTTCAGATAACCAAGTTTCTGTGAGACAGATGATATTACAGACCCTGATTTCTCTCTGAAAGGAGATCCTTGCACGCAACTTTCACATCTTATTGTCCAAAGATTGAACATTGGCCAACAGTATGCTTGGGAGTGGTGGTTGATTGGCACGCCGTCTCAGTCTCACCAACACACCGGCTCTCCTACCTCTTTGGCGGCGGCGGCGTCTCGTCCATGGCAACAGTGTGGAAGATGCGCCCGGAGTGAGTGCAGGGTCCCAGTTTAAACTCCGGCTCCACATGAGCTGACAGTAAGTTGTTAATGCCCAGTAATGTCTCTCTGTCATACTGAATAAGACCGCTTGCTTTTTGTAGAAAAATTAAGTATACATAATAGTGTTACTAAAAATAAATATGAAAGATGAGGAGCGAAAAACAAGGCTGCCATTTTCGGCGCTTTGCCATCATATGCCTGATTTATTGAGCTCACCAGGTGCTGCTGGGAGGAAGAGAAATGAGAAAATTTACACAAATTTTAAACTGCATGCTAAGCTAAAGGGGAACAGAAAAACAAAACAGAAACCGAATTTCCTTGCTCTGAGTTCTTGCAGACTATGGAGGTTTACTTTTCTCGCTATACCCTTAGCTTTTAAAGTTAGCCTAATGCAAAATTGACACCTCTATTCCTGTCAAATGTAGTATGATTGGACTGGGATATTTAGTCAGAGACAGAGCAGATGTCAAAGCCCATTTGTAGTCTTAACTCAATTTTGACAGAATACATAGTAACTGTGGTTTGCCTTTGTTGGGCGATATGGGCCCAAAGCTATTTTTAGGAAAATTTACTTTCAATCTCTTATCTCAGTCATTATAAGGGGCATCTACGCATGCCATTTTTTTCAGGGCAGTCTTAGCTATTCACATCTAGCAGAGTTTGGTGAGCTATTTCTTGCATATGGCTTGCATCAGCCTTAAAATCAAGAAATATATATATTCGGTCTTACACATTTTTACATTTTTGCAGATACCTCACCGGAAGTAAGGCAGTACAATTTTTTTTCATATTTGGAATGAGGAGGTTGTCTGGGGCAACTTCACAATTTGCAAATTCAGGATATATGTACTGACTGAATAATTTATTCGTTTTCATGTTTCTTCTGTATCTTGTTGCACAGAGAGGAGTGGGTACATCCAAATCCTCTCTATTGATGGTTTGGGTTTCTTGGAATAAAGGGGTGCAGACAATGCAGAAATTTAAAATGATTTCAAGACTAGATTACACGCAAACCACTAATCATACAGTGCCACAAAACCATTGGATTATAGGTGGGATGCCCTGTTTTATTTTGCCATGTAATATGCCATATCAGAGAACATCCAACATTGTGAGATATTTCACAGAGAAAAATGTGCATGAGATGTGCATAAAGCTGTATTAATATTAGATATTTTTAATGTAAATCCAAAGCCAGGTCTTATTAGGTTGTGGTTAAATGACTGCTGTGCCATCATGTATGTATCTGTTTGCTCTTTGATGAGGCCATTGTTGTGCTGCCTGCAAAGGAACGTGGTGTGTTCAGTTGAATGAATTTGTATGCGTTCTGTTTTTGATCGTAGGCTGTGTGCAGGTTATGCAAATAGTCGCTGTCCATCGTAATGATCGTGTGTGCGTTCTTCTTTCCCTCTGTGGTCGGTCAGTGTGTGTGTTGCGATATATGCTAGTTGTCACTGTGCATGGTTGTAATAGTGATTGTGTATCCTTTTTTGTTTTTAGGCCTTAGCTGTAGAGCTGTAGAGGTAGGCCCTATGGGAAGTGGATTTATGGTTCTCACACAGGGATGGGTCGAGATAGCGTGGGTTGGAGGGGAGGGGGGACCCAGTGCCAGGCTTGCGCAACTACGCTATGCCACTGAGGAGAGGCAAGCACATACTGTAGATGCACCCCGTTAAACCCAGACGAGCTGGACCGCATTGAGAAGAGTCGACACGAAAGCAATACAGTGAGGCAGCCTCATCTTGCAAATTAAGAGTAACTATTTGTTGAAAGAGAAAAATGTGCATGAGATGTGCATAAAGCTGTATTAATATTAGATATTTTTAATGTAAATCCAAAGCCAGTTTTATCTGGAACCATTCATCACAGCGACTATCAAGTGATAACATTGGAAAGGTCAAGTTGTGCAGTTTTATGTGGAATGCTATTTGTGTGACAAAAACTAACAAGTAATCTAACAAGTGGGTGTGAATTCCCACACACCAGGCACATATCGGGCCCATAGGCATATCTGCTGTTCTGCAATTTGATCCTCGTTGGACCAAATTTTCTCAATATTCTTCCTACTGGTAGCACAGGAATATGAATTGATTCAGACTGGTCCTTTAGGGCTGTGCACACAGAGGAAACTACAGGCAGTAAACAGGGAGAAGAGTGATAGAAGCCCATTGACATGGTGAAAGAGGAGAGGCAGATGCACACAGAAGGTTACTTTACAGGTGAAGATTTCATCACCCATCACCTTTAAAAAAAGAACAGGACTCAGTTTGAAAGAGGGTATGAACAGTCTTTTTCTGGGCTTTCTATTTAGTAACCCTGTCGGATCGTAACAAGAGATGCTGACAGCCGATCTGCCAGTCCTGAACCCAGACATGACAAGGAGGGAAAAAGACAACGGAAAGCTCAGCAGCAACAGCAACAGTGATTTTTTTTGTCATTAAATGCAGCAGTACAAATCACAGAGAGGACATGAAAACGAGACTTTCAGGGAATTAAAAAGTAATCAGAGCACAGGTAACTGTTAAATACAACATTAATTGACATTATTACTGGTTTTAGTATACCTGTAACATCAAAGTATGGCGGAAATGATCCATCCAGTATAGGATCGGCATAGAATGATTTTTGTTTACATATATGGTTTGTGGGACCACAGATGTGCAGCATATATTTTTCAATAGTTTGCTACAGCTTTTCTGGATTAATTTCTCCCGCTGTCTCAGTTTCTCTCTTTTTCTATTTCTCTCTCTCATTCCCACACATACACAAGGCACAATAAAAAACAACTACCATAATTAAACATCAGCTCTTCACAATAAACAAACCAAATTCAATTAATCAACAACTGGTAAACAGTGGGGCATTTTGATAGAGCATTTCAATACATTGATTTTCAACCTAAGACGGTGAAAAAATGCTAGACTACTTTAGCTTTTTTATGTCTCCGTAGCTCTCTGTAGCTGTCACACAATGAAAAATAGACTCCTCCTGCATGACAAAAAAGCAGTAAAGAATTCATATCAACAGAGCCGTCGTCCATGCTTGTGGGAATTCAAATCTAATTAACACCCTCAGAGGGTGAAGCTATGCCTGTGGCTTTCAGCGATGCAAAGGGGCCATAGGCTGGATAGACAACAAGCCTGGGGCTTGTTTATCATGTTCAATCAAGACTCAAATGTCTCAGACACACACACAAACACATACACACACTCTCACACAGCTACAGAGAGCAGAGCTGAGCAAGACTCTGCACTAATCAAAAGACCTGTGGCAGACGCTTCAATAATATTGCGTGTGTGTACGATGGGGTCGATGGCAGCTCCTCTTGCCAACATCCAACTAGACCACACACTTCCATTAAAGTGCTTGTTTGTTTGTGTGTATGTGTGTGTGTGTTTGTGCAGTCTTTCTGTGTGTGTGTGTGTGTTAGGGATGGGACGAAATATCAAGATACAAAACGTGACGAAACGCATCAAGGTCGAAAAAAATGGATCGCGAAATAAAGATGGCACTGCTGCATGATTTGTGAAGTATATAAATAATTTAGTGTATTATATGTGTGTGTATGTATATGGGGCAGACATACAGTCTATGGTGGCAGGCTGGCAGCACCATCTGATGATCAAGCAGGGTAAAACTTGACGTGACGACGCACCGCACAGTCACAGCACATGTTGTAACAACTCCTACTCCTAGTTCTCCTACTTTTCTTGTTTTTACTAATGACATTTCAATGTTAGAATCAAAATTAATTAATAACAACTGATAACATTATTGATTATTTTATCGTCAACTTACAAGATGTTGTAACATGGCCTGCTGGGAAATATGTCTGTCCAATCTTAACATTTTTATGTAATTTCTGATCTTCTACACGTTAGTAAATGTAAACGGTAACGGCCTACTACTCTTACTAAAGTTGTGGAAAGTCAGCATAAATGTAGGCCTACAAGAAGCCCAAAAGTGGCGCTTTTTTTTGCTTATCGTAACTGATTGTCTTATCATGTTGTGGTTAAATGGCTGCTGTGCCATCATGTATGTATCAGTTTGCTCTTTGATGAGGCCATTCTTGTGCTGCCTGCAAAGGAACGTGGTGTGTTCAGTTGAATGAATTTGTATGCGTTCTGTTTTTGATCGTAGGCTGTGTGCAGGTAATGATCGTGTGTGCGTTCTTCTTTCCCTCTGTGGTTGGTCAGTGTGTGTGTTGCGATATATGCTAGTTGTCACTGTGCATGGTTGTAATAGTGATTGTGTATCCTTTTTTTGTTTTTAGGCCTTGAGCTGTAGAGGTAGGACCTATGGGAAGTGGATTTATGGTTCTCACGCAGGGATGGGTCGAGATAGCGTGGGTTGAAGGGGAGGGGGGACCCAGTGCCAGGCTTGCGCAATTCAATTCAATTCAATTTTATTTATATAGCGCATTTTTACAAAAGGCATGTCACAAAGCGCTTAACACAAGAGGCCCAATGAGCAACAGGGGCAAGGAAAAACTCCCTAGCAGCGTTTTTTGTTTTTACTTGTTATGGTAAAGGAAGAAACCTTGGGCAGTTCCGACGGCTCAAGGGGCTAACCCAACTGCCTAGGGCAGGTTTTCAGTCTCTCAGATGGTGAGTAGTCCACTATTAATCCATTAGATACACATTACAAGAAAAGCAACTACGCTACGCCACTGAGGAGAGGCAAGCACATACTGTAGATGCACCCCGTTAAACCCCGACGAGCTGGACCACATTGAGAAGAGCCGACACGAAAGCAATACAGTGAGGCAGCCTCATCTTGCAAATTAAGAGTAACTATTTGTTGCATAGCAACCACACGCGTTCTGGGTTACGCCTACTTCGCATAGCGGAGGAACTAAAAAAAAACAATGGCAAATAATAAATTATCCTTCCTAAAAATGCACTCTGGTATCTTTTTTTCTCTAGTATCGATAGTGCTTAAGTAATATTTTTTCTTTTTTTTTTCTTTTTTGATATCATATCGTGACGTATCGTATCGTGACCCTGGCATATCGAGGTGCATCGTATCGTGAATTTAAGTGTATCGTCCCATCCCTAGTGTGTGTGTGTGCACCACAGTGGTAAGCGCAAGGTAAACACACTGTCAACACACTGAGGGAGGGACAGAGGGGCAGAATGGAGGTGGTTAAAGGCCAACTCATTTATCCCTGTGAATCTATAGCAATCAAGCCCATCCATACTCAGCTATTTCACAGATCTGTCCTGCTGGAGCCGACTGGAATAGACCGCCTGGGTTGGACTGCTTCAGTAATGAAGCCCCCTGTCTCATAAATCCCATCAGATCTCACAGGAAAGCTAAACCTAAACCTGAACAGCCAACATTAATAAGTGTTGTAAGAGAAAGAAAAAAAAAATCCCATTAGGATTTCACGAGTTATATCTCTCTGAGCACAATGATGTCGGTCTGCTATTGTGGGCTGCCACGTTGTAAATCACCAGGTCAGGTCAGTTCACTTTGAACGTTTTGATCTTTATGGCAGGAGAAAAAAAAATACAACAGTGAACCAAGGTATCTGATGGGATCCAACACAAAAGAATGCTGCTTCATGTCCAACAAGAGCAAATTGAATTCCAGAGGGAGTCGCATCACTTCAGCAGCATAGTATAACGGTATGGTAGCAGACATACATACTTCTAATGTGAAAATATGTGCCATTTCAAATGATCCCTATTTAACTACTATATATATATATTATATTTATACCTTTATTGCCATATAAAGTGCCTACTTGCACTTTTTTTACTTAACAGTACCTTATTGTTAAAATTTTTTCTTGTTGTGCATCTGCACTTTATTGTTGTCAACGTCTACGCATGGGACAAGTGTGAAACGTAATTTTTATTCCTTTGTATGTAAAGTACATGTGAAGAAATTGACAAATAAAACTGACTTGACTTGACTTGATATAATAAGTATATAGTCATTCTTTAACCTTAGGCTATTCTCAAAGGAAACATACAGTGTGATAAAATATAAGACTTAGGACATAGAAAGACAAGACCTACAGTAAGACAAGAAATACATGCCAAAGCTTTCTGTTGTAAATAACACAAAATATATTTGGCCTCATCGCATACATTCTAAAAATATCATTCAATCACTGTATCAATTTTTTAATGGGTTGTCAAGTTGTCAATCTGTTGTAGACATGAACTGGATTTTCTCAGACAGTTTGAGTTACACATGCCAGGTTGTGGCTAGCCCCCCTCCTCCCCAATCACCTGTACACGTATGCTTTGTGAATCCAAACATCAACCACCAGGGTAACCTACCACCTTAACCTGTTGCTGTGCGATATGTCTGTGAAGATTCACATTCATCCAGGTCATGGTAGTCAAGGTATTTGGTTATAGACAACTGGACGTCTCGTTTCACCTTTCCCCAAAAAGGCTTCTCCAGTTCTGGCCTGGAGATAGGAAGACCAGCAAATGTATCCCTTCGAGCTTCAAGTCCAGTTGCCAGTAATAATACCTTGACAGTTGCTGTGCAACCTAAACTACATACTCTGCATACCCCTCTTAAGGTTTATAGTGATCTACATGAAACACATTAAGCAAGAAGAAGCCTTCCACAAAACTCTGCATATAGCATACTTAACCTTGAAAAACTGAGTGAATATAACTGACAAAATACAGTTAAGTCAATGAAAGTCCCTGAAAAGTGGCTCAAATTCTACAGTTTGGTATGAAATGAGGGAGACAGAAAACACCGGTGAACAGCACAAAAAAGCCTGGATGTCCAAAGAAGGCAACAGTGATGGATGATCACAAGATGATTTCCACTGCAAAGAATAACCCCTTCACAACATGCAGCCAAGCAAACAATATCAAACTCTGTCAATTTCCAAGTCTACCAAAAAGAGAAGACTTCATGAAAGCAGAGGGTTTACCTCGAGGTCTAGGACACTCATAAGCTTCATGAATAGAAAGGCTAGTTTAGAGTTGGACTAAAAAACAAACATAAAAGCAAAGCACAGTTTCGGAATGACATTCCGGAATGATAAGGAAAAAGTATGGAGAAGGCATTGGATAGGCCATGATCCAAAGCATACAGTACATCATCAGTAAAACATTAGTGTGATGGCTTGAGCATTCATTGCTGTCAGTGGTAGTGGGACACCAGTGTTTATTGATGACAGAACCATGGATGAATTCTGAGGTGTTGAGAGACATGTTGTACAACCAAAATGAGAGGCCAAATTCATCCATGTTGGTTGGATGGTGCTTAACAATACAGATAGACATTGACCCAAAATATAGAGAGAAACCTACATAGGAATTTGTTAAATAAAATATTGTTGAATCAGAGGCTATACCGTTGGAGTTTCAGCATCAGTCTCTGCATCATTCTCTTTATGTTATTTAGGTTCTTACAGAAATACGCCACCATTTTTAAAAGTTGAAATATGTTTATGCTTAACTTAAATTAGTTGATGCTGTCTCATCTAAGTTAAGGGAAGAAAATGTTTCAATTAAAAAAAAAATAAAAAAAAAAACCTCTTCTTTCAAAAAGTGTAAGCACCTAGTTGAAGCAACAGGGAGTCAAACAGGTTTCTCTGCTAAATCTTGCCATTCGCTCTCACTCACTCTTCCATACTCTGGTTCCTTGTGCATTCAGTCCACTTGTTTCTCGGACAGCTGCCTTTTAACAGAAACATAGAGTACTCTAAATTGAGCTAGGCATCTTGCTCATCTAGCTCTAAAGTAATGTAAAACATAAATAGTAAGGTTCTTCAGATCCCCTATGCTAAATTTCATAAAAGCATCTGTAGCAGAAGTGGCAAGGAGCAAGGCATTTCATCGCAGATATTCCCATCTGTCACTATGTGGAATTAGCAGGCATGTGTGCCTGTTTCACCCGAGCGCCTGCCACTCTTCAGTACTTCTCAGACATCAGCAAGAACCGGAAACAACAAACAAGAGCCCTCTTGATTTGCTTTCAAGCTCGGCTGGCATGACATTTGCCTTGAGGCACAAACATCTGATGGACCCTTGTCGCATGATGGGGTTCATGCAAGAACAAAGTAGGGTGTAAAGAGCTGTGTGTGTGTGTGTGTGTGTGTGTGTGTCAATGTATTTGTTTAAGTGTGGAAAAGGGGAAGGGGGGGTTGCATGGCATGAACTGGTGGATCTGCCCCCTCTTCGTGAAGGCGCACTAAGAGTGGGCGAGTTATTATGAAGAGGCTGGTTGCATCTATGCTGTCTGTGACAGATGCCTCAGCGGGTCCACCACAAGGGTGGAGCATGGCCTGTGTGTGTCTGTATGTGTAAGCATACAGATGTTTGAGTGTGTGTGTGTGTGTGTGTGTTTTTATATGTGTAATTTATTTGTTTCGTTGATATTATTTACACGTCGCAGAAACAGCTGTCAATTTATATGCACTGCTTTGATGGATACTTTTACAAGACACAGAGTTCAGCATGCTGAGCAGGGAAGAGATGGGTTCAGGCAGGACCACCTATACATCCCAGCAAGGCTGTTGCCAGCTTCTCAGCCTTACGCATCGCTGGTCTCATGGTTTAGGGCTAAAGATATTATCTAACCACAAATGTAGAAAACTATAAATAGCTAATTATATAACACAAGAGGTATAGCTTTCAGGCACTAGGATACACACACATTCTCTCTCTCTCACACACACACACACTAGAGTGTGGATCGGGCCGATTTTTGCCTTTTGTCTGAGTCTGACCGAGCCCGACACACTTAAAATCACACTATTTTCATAGGCATACTAACGACACACGTTGATATTGCTTGTGTGGAAAGTCCGATTTTATTAATCAATTGACAGGCATTCGGAATCAGCACAGATCATGAACGCACACACGGAGCAAGAAGTGCACGTTAAAACAAGAGGCCGGGCACAGTTATGTCGGCTAACCAATTTAAATTAAATTAACACATAACAAAATAGAAATAGAAGTAAATAACAAGAGGTTGTATGGGCCTATATCTGTAAATTAAATGGACACTTCAGGAGCGCTCCCAGTGCTGCAACAACATTAACTAGTTTATTGAAATAACTTTAGAAAATCACTTTTTACTATGAAACAAAAGAATTATTCACAGAATCCATTCAAAATGTAGGCTAATCCATGTTCTTGTGGAGAAAAAGGATTGAGTCGACAGTGGATGGCTTCAAGGCAGTCCTCCTCTGCTCTACTGTTCTCCCAGCAGCGCTAAAGTTGCGCTCACTGCTACTGCTGCATGTCTCACAACTGCACTTAGGGCTGCACGTGTTTCGTTGTTGCAGCAATAGAAAAATCTCGCGTACAGGAAAAAATATGTTGTGCTGTTATTAATCTGTCACAAACCTATGACTAAAACAAACATCAAGTGTAATAAGTTGTTTTTCATTTTACATTTCATATGTTTTATCGCGCTGATGTGTCTGCGTCCGACCCAAGCCCGAACATAAGTTCTAAATATTTGTCCGAGTCTGACCGAACCCGTCACACACACATACACACACACAGAGAAGGAAAAACATGTTTTAAATAATCCAATTTGTTTTTGTTTACCTACTATTTAATGCACGCCTACACACTCGAGACTGACATCACCAGTAACAATCTGCTACTTTGATGGGATTCTTTCTTCTATTATCTCCTTTAAGGCCCCGCTCAGACTCGAATAAATGAGTTTAAATTAGTCTTATGTGTAACCCATTAGCACGTCCCTCGCATGCAAGGCCAGCCTTCTCCCATGGAGATACTCAGGAACAAATGCCCACAGTTAATTGGCCGTCACATCCTTTAAGGTACGTCTAAAAGAAACGTGCTAGCCAAGTTGTTTACTTAGTCTTTGGACAGGGCAGATAAAAGAGGGTGCAGCACTGTGTGGGAATGAAGAAAGGAATAAATGAATGAAT
>JAGFZM010000152.1:578456-609967 GCA_017657215.1 Limnothrissa miodon | reverse complement strand
AATGAATGAATAAAAAGAGGAAAGAAAAAGTAAGAAAGCAACACTATATCTGCTCTTAAATATCAACATGAAAGGAGCTGCTGACACAGAATTCACATAAATTGTATTCACATAAAAAACACAATTTTTTGACAATTGTGTTGTTTTCGACAGAGACAGTGTCTCTGCAATGTTTTTAATGTTGTTAGAAAGAAAAGCAGGAACAATGTTCTATGTCAGCTTGAAGTCTACATATTGTCTTTTAGTCTACAGTATATCCAGAATAACAGAATAATATGCACCTGGTCTATATAAGCTGCATCACTGCAGTTCTTATCACTTATGTTTTTTAAAGCCTACACATAACTGAAATATTTTCTACATCCTTTGCTTTTGGATTTCTTTGTCACTACATTAACCTCTGCTACTGCCCCATTACCGCTGCTGTTGCCACTGATTTAATAAAAAGACAAAGTGTTCCAAACAGACACCTGCTAACTAACTCATATTATGATTTAACTTACTGTATTTCCTGAAATAATGGCCGGGGCCTTTATTTACTTAATTCACCCAATGCCCAGGCCTTAATTGTAATTACAGACAGGCCTTTATTTCTTATTGACCTGGTAGGTAGAATAGGCCTACGAGCTCTTTAATTATGGTGAACTACATGTAGGCTACGATTTTATATTGTTATTATCATTACTGATAAAGGGTTTGTTTTTCTCCTCTCTCCTTACTCAAACCATACTGTATATCTCCACCTCTGCATCCACTCAAGTGGCCAGGTCTGGTTACTACACATTAGCATGCTTTAGAACAACTGGATACATGTTTTACGTTCTCCTTTTGATGGAGGAATGCATTGGAACAGAAAAGGACAAAATATCAATATTATAAATGGTAGCCTACCATGCAGAAATATACCTGGATTACATTTTTTGTAACTAAGACATTTTAGGACTATCCTGTAAAGATCGGTAAGTTCTGCCGTTCATAAGTTATGAAGCAACTGAAATTATGAAGTGTAATGTCAGTTAGGAAGAAATAGTCCTAATTTCCAAACATTTCTTATTCATTTACAGTACGGTTGCTTCAATCTATTAGTAGAGTGTTTGGTACCATTTGAAAGCTCTGGTTCTGATATGCATACCATGTCTGTGCGATTCCGGGTTCGTGAGTTATTTGACTCGGTAGTAGGCTAATGCAGTGGTAGCAACGTTTGTCGTTTACAAAATTAAGGTACATTCATAAATTATTTTCTCAACAACACCTCAATGCACATACATGTGCCATATATCGATGGAAAGCCCCGGTTCTGTTCTTTCCATTGATATGCGTTTCATCTCGCTGTGACATACCGTTGCGCAGTAAACTTGCAGAGAAAAAGGTATGCGATTTTGCCCACACATCCATAAAGTTTCAGTAACAGTTCACTTACTTTAAATGACTGTCATATCCATAATGTCCAGCCTTGAAGTTGGAAGCGACCAAACAAGTCCACGTCTTTCCTATTTAAATGCGTCTACGATGTATGGTAAACTAACATGTAGCTACATTGAAAACGTTACGGATACTAACGTATCCTCGGTTCTCTGAGTGAGAAGCCGAAACGTACAAGTGGATGATGCCTATCATCTCCTGCTTTTCTGAAGTCAATTTTAACCAACCCTTTGAAAAAAGGGCAGTAAGCGCACTGACGCACGTAGGCAACTACTTAGACAGCCCTGCGTGACGTCAGAAAGTCTATATATTGACTGCGCTTACGCCTCAGGTCCTCTTTGCCAAGCTCGCCAGCGTCGGCGATTGAGGCCCGAAGCGTACGTTTCGGCTTCTCAACTCAGAGAACCGAGGATACGTTAGTATCCGTAACGTTCTCTTTCGTTTCGAAGCCGAAACGTACGAGTGGATCACTACAACCAAGCCTCAAGAGCCCTACACCAAGGATCCCGAGGTGGGAAGATCCATGGGACCGCCGCCGGGCCCAGAGAGAACACTCTCTGCTACACCCGGCCTGGTGACGTCCAATGCGTAAAAACGCGCGAAGGTGTTGCCTGAGGCCCACGAAGCGCTCAAACAGATATCCTTCATGGGGACGCCTTTCCAGAAGGCCCAAGAAGCCGCCACTCCACGGGTGGAGTGCGCCCTGACATGAGCAGGCGGAGGAACACCCGCCGCCTCATATGCCAGACGTATGGCTTCCGTCAGCCAATGCGACATGCGTTGGGTAGACAAGGCCTGACCCTTGGCACGCTCGCCATGGCAGACGAACAACTGGTTCGTCTTCCTGATGCTCTGCGTACGCGTCAAATAGGCACGAAGCGCTCTGACCAGGCACAGAGTGACGGGCACAGAACTGCCCGTCTCAGGAAGGGCTGAGAGCTCAATGACCCTCGAATGAGGGTCAGTAGACAGCACTTTCGGGCGAGAAAAGGGATTTGGTCGCAGCGTTACCCGCGCGTCACCTTGCGTGAACTCAAGACAGTCAGGACTGACCGACAAGGCAGTCAGATCGCTGACACGCTTCACCGAGACCAGAGCGAGCAGAAGCGCAGTCTTAAGGGAAAGCATCTTTAGACTGGCACTCGACAGAGGGTCAAAGGGCGTAAGGGCCAGTCCGCGTAGGACGGTGGCCAGGTCCCAAGTAGGGACCGAAGGAGAGGAAGAGGGGCGAAGCCGCCTGACGCCCTTCATGAAGCGCGACACAGGGGGGGGAGCGTCTGGGGAAACGCCAGCATAGCCAACATGGCATGCTGAGATAGCTGCGAGGTACACCTTCAAAGTAGAGGGTGTACGACCCTGATCAAACAGGTGTTGCAAAAACGCAAGCACCTCGCCAATAGGGCAGACTAGAGGATCACAGCCTCTGTCTCTGCACCACGTGCTGAAAACACGCCACTTCAGTGTATACAACGACCTAGTGGACGTAGCTCTAGCAGCCTGAACGGTCTCTATCACTGCGTCTGACAGGCCGCTCTCTAGGAGACGCGCCCGTTCAGGGGCCAAGCCGTCAGTCTCCACGCTTCCGGCTTGGGGTGCCACAGCGACCCGTGAGCCTGCGATAGGATGTCTCTCCTCAGAGGGAGGGTCCACGGCTGGCCGTCTAACAGTGAGACCAGATCTGAGAACCAGCTCTGAGATGGCCAATTGGGGGCGATCAGAATCACCCTGTGCTCTGATCCTGGCCAACACCTGACGCATCAGAGGAAGGGGGGGAAAAGCGTAGAGCAGGCCGCGCGGCCACGGGTGTGCCAGCGCGTCTGACCCTAGCGGCGCATCTCGTTCCAGCGAAAACCACGCTGGGCAGTGAGCGTTCTTTCAGAAGCTAACTGGGCGGCATGGGTCTTCACCATAGGTGGCGGGTCTTCGACAGTAGCGCCTTTAGCGGAGAGGAAGGAAGACAGCTCCTCCTCATCCACAGCCTCGATAACTGGGTCGTCATCGTCGCCCTGAGGCGGCGTGGTAGCCGCGCAGGCAAAGGCAGCGTTGACGGAGCTAGCAGGGCTAGCCTGGTGGGCCGCGGTTAGCTGGCTAGCTGGTAGCAAGCTAGCCGCTGAGAAGCTAACCGACGGCCGAGTAGCCACTGAAGACCGATCGATAAGCCCAACCGGGTGCGGGGACGCCGGGGGAAAATCGATAGACTGGCGGGTAGCGAGAGCACTAGTGCCAGCGGGGGAAGAGCTTGCCCCTGAAACACCAGTGGAACCCACGAAGAATGCCGCTCTGTTGGCGATAGCCGTAGGGGAGAGGCGTTCGCAAGCCAAGCAAAGATCTGGCCGCGAAAAGGCAAGCATAGCATGCTCGCTCCCCATACAGATAAAACAGATAGCATGGCAAGACGGAATCCCTCGGAGAGCTTTGAAAAAAGCTTTTGTGGTGGGCTTTCAAAAAAGCCGTTGGTTTTAGAATATTTGCAAGAGCAAACGAAAAGCGACTCAGAAACACACGCAGTAGGCGAGGTGAAAGAGGCAAAGAGGACCTGAGGCGTAAGCGCAGTCAATATATAGACTTTCTGACGTCACGCAGGGCTGTCTAAGTAGTTGCCTGCGCGCGTCAGTGCGCTTACTGCCCTTTTTTCAAAGGGTTGGTTAAAATTGACTTCAGAAAAGCAGGAGATGATAGGCATCATCCACTCGTACGTTTCGGCTTCGAAACGAAAGAGAACTGGGTTAAGCCATTGACTGTATGCTAAATGCTAACAACGTATCATTGCACCACTGAGACATGACAGGTAGCCTAACTCGTCTAAGTTAGGAGAGGAACACATTCCAATATTGAAGAACGGTGGTGTGTTGCTTTAAATTTAAATATTAGATGGGCTAGTTTATTTTTCCTTGGAAATAAATATTGTGTTTTTTCTTTGCATTTTCCAAATGTCTTAATTTTTTTAAATGCACGTATCGGCCATGCCCCCGGCCATTAAACCAGGCTATTAATTGATCCCGGCCATTATTTCAGGAAATACGGTATATTACTTTGATTTAAAATATTACATGTATTTCTATCCTCCAAGCAAATTCTTTAAAAGTACAACACATAGAACAAAGCTAACGCACAGATGTAAGGCCAATACTAGCCCAAAGCAGTGGGATGCATATTAGATTAGGTACCTTGCCCTGTGGTACACTGATCGGGAATCAAACCGTCAACAAATGGCCTGCCTTAAACAAGCTAGTGTATGTATCGCACATTTAGGTTAAAGCATCCAAACAAACAAACAAACAAACAAACAAAAAAACAACAACATGGTGAAGAAATACAGCTAGACTGTGAAACAATTACACTGACATGTTTAAAACAAAGTGTTAAAAGCATGTTAAAAGCAAAAAAAAAGAGTTGTCAGCATCAGCATGCATATCACTTACCTTAGGCCCAGTTTTTGTATAGCATCATATATAGTAACTGTATTTCAAAGGTAAAAACCATGCAAATCTTGCAGAGGCCGAATGTGTGAGCATGAGAGCAACACGGCAGCTTTAACTGCACCCCTAACTTCCACCACGGCAAGTTTCCGGACAAAAGCTTTGGAAATGGCTAAGGAAAGATGTCATCATCTGATTCAGTGGTGCAGATGTGGTGGAAGCTTTGCCTATCAGTGATGCTGGATTGGAGCCTGATGGTTACTATTTCTCATTTGAGTTCTCCCTGTACCCAATGTACTAAAAGACCCAGAAGACATTATCAGCTGTACTGTAACGTGGTGGATCGTTTGAAGCCACAGAGGACACTGGAAAGCTTTTTTAAATCCATAGCTTGTGACAAAATAGCATTTTGACACAAAATAGTGACTTTGGACAACACTGGGAGGCCTGTAAGTGCACCACACATCCATCAATCAATTCCGTTATATGTTCAAAATATATATATATATATTTTTTAGGGTGCAGATAACCTTTCATTACAATGGCATCCATTTCATTCACCAAACTTGAAGCTACTCATTCAAATGACACCACCTCTGTTTCACAAGGAAGCAGAAAGCCAGAAACTAGAAGCATCGAGGACAATGAACAATCTGGAATCTGCACAAACAAAACAGTGCGTTGGATTTCTACAGGTCAGTGGGTATGAAGGGCTGCATTCAAGCACTGCATGACTCCACTAAGGTAACCCGAGGACGTGCATGTTCATTATGTAACGGCACAGGGGCGCCTGAGAAGCCTACCTGCTGTTGTCTTAACCTTGAGTGTTCTCTTTCGAACTCGGCAACCTGGCGCCAAAATCATCAACTTCAATATCATCACCTCTCCATCTGTCCTCTCTGCAACTCCTGACTTCTTCTATTGTCTTGTCACATCCAGTGTCACTCTCTTTCTCACTTATTGAGAATTGACTCAAGTTCACAACATAAATCAGGGAATGTGGTCGTGTTGTCATGTGTGGTAGGCGGCAGGTTGGGGGTGGGTTGACGTTATAACAGCAGAGGATGCATCTTACATCTGTTACCACAACTGTGTCTCACTGCACCTCTTCCACCCTCTCCCTCCTCTTCTTTTCTCTTCTCCTCTCCCCTCCTTCCTTTTCTCCCTTTGTCTCCTCTCCGTCTCCTCACTAGACTGTCGGCTCCTCTGCCGGTGAGCCCCTCCTGACGGATGTAGTTCATTACACACTGACAGGCATTCTCTGTAGGGCCTATTTTGTTTTTGGCAGTGCTCTGTGCGTGTTGTTACTGGCAAAAAAGAGCCCCCGCTGGAAAAAACAAAACAAAAAAAAAAACGCAGAGGCTATCCGTCTTCCTCACTGTCCGGTGCTCACCCCCTCTGGCCACTTCATCAAGTGGACTTTACAAAGCTGTCTACTAATGGTAAACCGTAGGAGCCGAGAGGGAATTCCAACTCGAAAGGCGACGTAGGTACGAGCTGTCCTGCAGTTGGCCATGCAGGTGCGAGCCGTCCTGCAGCTGGCAGTTGCCCCACAACCAGTGCTGCTTTTTGTTCTCTGCTGTCTGCTCTCAAGCAGAGAATACAAATTACTTGTGTGCAGCAGCAAGGACAGGCACAGAATCAAAGAGAATGACAAAGAAGCAAAGCAAGATGTTGTTAAGTGAGTTTCCACTACATGGTGTTGCAGAGGCAAGCAGAGGGTGGTGGTGGGAGGTAACTTTGATCACCAGAGCTGCATTCATACTTAATGACAATGCAATTTGAGGAATGAATACATAAGACAAACACTTAGAAGTGAAGACTAAATAACTTAATAACCACTGACTTCTTTTCAAATACTCATTGAACAAACTGTGAGGATCACAGACACAGGTTTATACCCTTGTGCATCCACACACACACAGAAACAAAGCTTGATGTGTACACAAACGCATTTATGCCCACCTTCGCATGCACACACATACACACACACACACACACACACACACACACAAATATAGCCTGTATACAACTCAAATACTGGTCTACTCATTTTGCAATCACAGAGGAGCCCTTCATTAAAAAGCCACAACCCTTGACAGAGTCATTATTCCCTGGGGTGAATTGGTGTTGTGTAATTAATCCTAAACTATGAATAATGTCACCGTCAGCTAATTCACTTAGGCTTTATTAAGCAAACTACTCCAAAGACTGTTTAATGTAGAACATGCATAAAGAAAGATCTGATAGACTTCTGCATACCGTGTATTACTACATGTGTAATGACCACAAAGTTAAATACTAAAACTAAAGGTGGGACTGAAAAACTGCAGGGGAGGTAACAAAGATGAAATGCCAGAGCCTTTGACAGATTAATGTACTTAATGTGATGTACTGTACTGTAAAAACGTCACTTACAGTCTTTAGGTAGCAACTAAGAGAGCTAACACCCACAGGTCCCTATTTTTACGACCACTTAAGGTATGATGAACATCTGTACATTTTGCACTATAAGATTTGCATTTTTGTCCTCTTGGTGACAGTAAAAACAGTTCAGGTCAGGTTGCCATATGTGCAGTCAGAGTGACAGAATGACATCTATGGCCATTGGCCAATGCAAGTAAATGCATTCACCTTAAAGTGATTACACACATTTATAACTCAAAACCTTTTGATGGTGTGTGTGTGTGTGTGTGTGTGTGTGTAGTTAGCTTGTGTCCCTACTGGAGACATTAACTACCTAGAGACATTATGGAGATTTTCACATTAGGTGGCAAAATAAATCCTCCACTAGTTCTCTTAAAACCATATCCCCCACACTGACATTGTGTCATCAGCCAACATCAGCAGCACAGAAGTAGTTTTGGCTTATAGGCACTTCCACTGGGTTAGTCACCTCGTTCATGTGCCTGGCCATCGTCTCCTCCACAAACCAAACAATTGCCCTCTAAACTGTTAGAGTGCACTACTAGTGGTCAGAAATTGTGCTTTTTCTTTTCTTTTTTTTTTTTACAAAGGAGCTCATGAACATCAACCCGACTTGTTTCGAGTCTCTAGCACCCAGCAGACCAACCTGTCAGGTGACTGCAAAGTGCAAGGTGACTGAACAAATTAATAACATTCTCTTTTAAAGGAGGGCAGAAAGACATGCAAAATGACACCAGCAATATCCTCCACCACATGGAGATGCCACAAAACCAACAGCAATGAACCCAAACCTGTCCCCCCTCACCTTTTGGAGCAAGCACCATCATCTGACATGATGGACAGCTAAGGTGTCAGGGTGTGTACGTGTGTGCATGTGTGTGCTTTAATGCCTGCTTATGTGGCCATATGGTGTGCACATGTATTGCAAGACAATCTTGAGAGGAGAAGTGTGCAAGTCTGTGAGGCTATGACCCTGAACACAGTGACACCCTCACCACCCGATCATTAAGGCAGGACACTGAGGCAGAAGACAGCAGCATACAGCAAGCTCTGCTTACACACACACACCCCACAACCTTACTCACACCACAACTATGCCTGCACACACACACATACACACACACACACACAAGCAAAGCAAAAAGCCCCTCGTACTGTGAATATAGCACAGCTGAGGGGTGTTTGGCATGAGGCGACCGAAGCGAAGCCGAGTAGATGGAATGAAATGTGGTCTCAGCTGTGCAGTATATACAACGAGAAATATACAGCGCCACCAAACTCAATCCATAATCAAGAACCGGAACTATCTGTTTTAGAAAATTGCATATGGCTTTACCAAAATAAGACCTATGCATTCTTCACTGGATTATTTATTAGCATTTTGTGCTGAGAATTGTTGTTGTACCAGAATGAGAGCATGTGTGTGTGTGTGTGTGTATGTACTATATGGGTGTGTGAGTGTATGTAATATAAACAGGGGCTGGATAATGGACAGTGAGAAAGAAGAACATGTAAAATTAACACTTTTGAATACCAGCAGGTGGTCATGTTTGATCTCAGTTCTCCAAGCTGCCTTCTCCCGCTCTGTCCCTACTCTCCCTTTCTTTGTTCCTTCACTCCCTTCCTTCCACCTCAGGCACTCTGTTTATCACCACATCACCACATCCGCACAACTGTTGTACACCACCATACAATGTTTGCAATCCCCCCGCCCCCCATCCCGTCCCCTGTATCCCACAGTCATCTATATCTTATTTCTGTGCAAGATTGCATCTACATATACACAAAGCAAATGCAGAGTGCATGTTCCTTCTCCGCTATGTAGGAAACTTCTCAGTTTAAATCAATGCCTTGATAAGGTACCAAATGTAGCAGTGGTACTGTGGCTGTGCGGTGAAACGGTCATGACTGCTTTCATCTTCTAACACCTGTGCTCTTTTTCATAACCGCTCATGCTTATTTATACACATGACCTCCAAATGTGGGAATGAGCCAAAAATAGCCTGCTGCGCAACTCCATTTTGAAAAGAATGACGGCACAGAGATCGCTATACGGTCTGTCTCTGATGTCACAATAATGAAATGCCTACAGTCAAATCAACCAATTGTACCTCAATGGAATGAACCTGCACTAATACGCAATCAATCTTGTCTCTACAAAGATGTCATACCTAGAAGCAAGGGTGAAAGTAGGCCGGTGTGGTCCAGTAAAAGATTCAGACGGTGTGTAGTATCCCCAGGAAAAATCAGTGTTCTGGATGTGAAACCACTCTGTTACTCACCAACCAAAATGCCTTTTCTCTCTGTATTTTTGTCTATGCTTTTGGCAAATACAGTTAGTAGGACTGTCTAAGGATCGTTCAACACACCTAATGCTGTTTCAGGCCAGTGCGGGGAAATTGGATGGAATGAATAGATGGATGGAATGAACTTTAAATTGACCCCAAATTTAATCATACGTAATCCTATTGTGCAGTTCTAGGTCCCAACAGATTTCTTGGTATAAAGTACCTACTCACTTCTGAGTAATCATCAATGACTGATGATTTCTAAGTAATCAATGAAAATCAATGATGCTACTTCTTAGTAACTGCATTACATATAATATAGCTTTATTAGTAATAGTAGTAGTAGTAGTAGTAATAATACACATTCATTGGCTTATTTAGAAATGAACATGATAGGCCTGTAAATTAATTTTGAATATCCGGACTTACGATCCTATGGCCCTTTTTTCATGCACGTCTGCCTATTCAATAGTACCAGCAAGAAAGTAAAACTACTTTCCCCTGCACAGAAGATATGTGCTCCAATGAAATGTTCACCCTTAGTTTAACTGTTCAGCCCTTCATAGGCTGATTAAAAGACTAGCATGAAAGACACTTAAAAAACTTCTATTGACAAGAGATTACTTCCTCTTGAAAAATTTAATTGCGTAAGGTCAGGGATAGGTAATCTGGATAGCTACATCTGCTAAACTGCAGATGACTTTTAAGTGGGTATTACAGAAAGAAAAAAAAGAAATACCAACACCAATACGTTTGAATGGCAGATGGTTAAATGGAATGAGATATTGGGCATCTGTTCCATAACAACAACAATGGCACCAATGTTTAGTCAACAGGAGAATACCACATAAACATCCATTGGCATTCAAGGTATGATTATCATGCAATTAGATCTATAAGGCAGGACTAATTAAGTGCAAAGAACAGCTATACACGAGGAATGAATCTTTAGCTTAAATCACTGATTATTGCTTCTCGTACAAAAAAAAATATATTTCACAATATATATTTACATATGTTTATTTGCAAGCCTTTTTTACAACAACACGACAAAAGTGGCAGTCCAGTTGTCATCTAACAATCAGTTGACCAAGTTTTGAAGCCCACCGTACATGCCATAAGTCCATAGGTCTATAATTCCAGATATGACACCTTCACCTTTATGTCTATATATGGCTGGTGCAGTAACGAGCACTGGTGGATGTGGAGCCCACTTTGCATCTGACCTTTGTGCAAAACAATACCTATTTGACATTTGTGATTAAAAAGTGACTATGCATTACATCGCAAAGAAAAATCAAAAGGTCATGCTGCCAACAACTTTGAGAAGACAGACACCTTACATTTTCATTCATGATAATAAAGTAAATGATTCAATATTCAGAGGCAAAACGGAAAAACAATGCATTTAGATATGTCAAACAACAATGCGCAATCAGAATATCAGCACGCAAACAGCTGTGCAGTGAGATGTGACATTTATCCAAACATGGAGATTACAAAGGCAAGCACAGGAATTGAAAGGGCTTATGATGTCCAGACTGAAGCCTGAGGCTGAGGGCCTCTTGCTTTTGGTGGAACAGATGGCAGCCATTTGGCAGCTCTTTCGATGGTAAATCAGTAACTTTGTCCGAAAATCTACCAGCCAAGTTAATCATTTGCCTGCATTTGGGTGGTGGCTGGTGCTAATTTTGACCCCTGCTTGCAGCTCATGAGGCGCTAAGAGAGTTAGACATGTTTACCAATACAGAACACCCTGTGGGGATTCCTAGTATGGCTAGCTCGAGGCTTGAGTGCATGACTGGATGAGGCAATGATGAATGCAACACTGCAGAGTTCCTTATTTATAACCTTGTAACCTATTTATAACCAGGTTAGTCTCATTGAAACATAATCAATTGTCGAAAGAGACCTGGCCAAGGCGGCAGAGCAAATAGTTTTAAATAAGAATAGCTATAATTTGCTATAATATATATATATACCATATCGTCTTGGGATTTAAAGTATCTTATATTGCAAGGTTTCAAAATCCACACATGGTTAAATTAGTTTTTAAACCAAACATTGCCACAAACAGTGAAGTGTAAAATGTGAAGTGGTATTGGCATTATGTCAAACAGCTTAGCACTGTCCTTCCAGTGCCATTACATTCCAACATGTGTGGCTGCAGTATTAAATAAAATGCAGTTGAATGCAAAGCTGTATTCAAAACACGTGCAACCCGAAAGTGTTCCACAAAACACAGCACTTTAAAATAGAACATTCAGTTCTTTTTAAATAGCTAAGGAATTAAGTTAAGTCTCTTTTATTGTCAATTCTCTACATATACTGGACACAGGAATCGAAATTAAGTTTCTAGCTATCCCACAGTGATGCGCACGGTAAGGAGAGCCAGAGGCCGCTGCGTCTACACGCGGCGCCTACTATGGCATTCACCCAATCACACACCAATTCACACACAGTCACACACCAGTGGAGGGGATTACCATGCAAGCTCCAGCCTGCCACCAGGAGCAATTTGGGGTTCAGTGTTTTGCTCAAGGACACTTCGATGGGGTCAGGTAGAGTGGGGCTCGAACCTGCAACCTTGCAGCCTCTCTACCACCTGCGCCACCACCGCCCTGAAAGGAGTAGGTCTAAGAATCTGTTATCTACTGTAGGGCTGTAGTAGTAAGCAGTTTGCAAAAAAAATGAAACCAAATCTTAGCACAACAGAGGCGGAAGGATGGCATTTTGCTGAATATATACATAATATAACTAATAAACTAATAATCATTAATTACTTACCTGACTGCATCTCTACCTCGGCACATATCAGCACTTTGACTCAGTGCTCACTCCTAATGACATGGGGCTATTTTGCATGCATAAAGCAAATCAGCAGGTGCTCCAGGCATGAAATTACACGCAATACAAGACTGCACAGCTTCAGGATGTGAGCATACACAGGGCACTCATTAGGGATTAAGGATTTAATTATCACATTCATTAGAAATGAATTCCTCATCGTGCTACATCATGTTGTAATTGTTTAGGCTTCCTTTCTCTCTTCTCTTTTTTTTTTACTGTGGAAACTTATTCATGGTAAGTGAGTAGTGAATTAAATAATTCTGGTGAAATTACACACACTTGAGAAAAATTATGAAAAAGGCTACAAAACACAAACACACAGAGACACACAAACACTAAATGTAAACACACAGACCTATGAACAGCCACACAAACATACAAACAGAGAGAGACTGAGAGAGAGAGAGACAGACAAACAGACAGAAAGAAAGAGAGACTCTCACTCTTGAATCACAGGGCTAGTTTTTTTGTACTTTCATGTGGTGGGCGTAAATGTGAAATGTAGGTGACACCTGGGTAACACCTTACATCCCTTGATTACAAAATCAGTCAAATAATTGGTGTCAACCCACAAAGTACTGCTACCTACAAGCTCATCCTGTGTCACATCACAGGAGCAACAATCTCTGCGTTTACATGAGACATTTAATTCAGAATAAAAACGATTTAAATCGGATTAAACATTAATTCCAATTTAAAAAGACCATGTAAACCCTCAAAATGATTATTCAGAATTAAACCTAAATCTGAATAAAGTAGGTGGTTTATTCCGGTGTTTAATGCGGAATTAACTAATTGCACTATCATCATGTAAATGCTTTATTCCGATTAAACTTAATTCTGGTCGTTCAGCGCATGCTTGTTGCATTATGTTCTGTTGCGATGACGCACTGAAAGATGCATAAATGGAACAAATGTTGGTCTAAACTATTTTGTTTAGACCAGCATTTAACTTTTGACATAGTTATAAAGATAAATAAAAAAATTTGGTAGCCAGCAGAGTGTGCCTTCTTCCAGTAAACATATGCGCCCTCTGTCCAATTAGAACCCTGCCCCGCTCCCAGAGTTCATCAGAATTAAATGAATCTGATTAAACGTGTTCTCCATGTAAACTTTTATTTGGAATCATTTTTTCCATCTAAACTCAAGGGAGAATATTTTAAATCCAAACTATTTAATTCCGAATTAATTATTATTATTATAATTATTATTAAAAAACACCATGTAAACAGGGCCATTGTTGAATACAAAGCCGATTTCAAGGAACCAAACTTGGGTCACCCAATTAACAGTCCACATTACTGCTTAAACATGCTTATAACAATGATAGACAAAGTTCACTGTGCAAAGCTTGTTAAATAAAGTTTTCATATTTTCAGTATGCTTATTAGGTACATAAATAATAATAATTAAATAAATATAATATAATATACCATTATAACACCACCTATGCTGGTTGACATCTTAGGGCTACACAAGATGCCGGAAGTGAAACTTCAATTAGAACACAATTTTGCGCTGTCACATATCGATAATTCTACTCTCCACTTATTACACAGGAAGCTAACGTTTACGGCATATGCACCTTTGAGTTCACTTTGACACTTCCATTAAGATGTACTGTGACCTCCCCATTAAAGATATTTTATCTTTACCTTGCTTTTTGCGTAAGCATCTCTACTCTGTTTTCCATAAGTAATCAAAACATCTGGCCATGGAATTCTATACTATAAAGCCTACAGCATCCAGCCATGCCAATTAACCTTGCCGATGTCCTTCTACACTGAAGCCACTGCTGAAGCACTTGTAGGAAATCAGCCAGACTGCCTCTCAGCTAATTATGAATGACAAGAAGAAAGAAAAGATAGCAATCATCAAGAGAAAAGCGTGTGTGCGTATGTGTGTGTGTGTGTGTGTGTGTGTGTGATGAGCGGGGGGAGTTACAAAAAGAATGAAAGGTAAGAGCAACAGCTTTCCATCATTCCTCTTTAAAGGATCATAATAACACCATGAAGTCTGAGGCCTGAGGATGTTCTTCCTCCTTGGGGGACTGTTAGTATTTAGGGACCTCTGAGAGCAGATGAGCTTGAGGTGCTGTGAAAATAGCTTCCCAAATCATTCTTCATTTTCAGAGCCGTCCCTGACCCTGTATTTCAAACAACATTATGCGGTAATATGCAGTAGTGTCTTTCTCAACTTTAAAACTGAATGTTTACTTGCCAAAGTGGTGCTTAAATAGCAAAAGAATCTACTAACATAAACATTTTGTAATGAGCAGTGGGCCCCAGGTTGCTTTCTTACTCTGAGAGGTGGTCCCTGGGTGATCCCATTCATGTGGATAAATGGCAGTTTTTAGGAGACGCTTTCAAATAATGCTATACATTTCCTTCCAATTTGAGATCTTCCTGCAGTGTAATTGGATTTGAAAAGTTGCACACATAGTTTCATAGCTTGTCTATATTTCTGTGACTCTTCTCATCCTACTAGCATCACAGGTGGCTTTGCTTGCCCCCAGGACAAATGAGACACACATCAGAGATTGATACATAATGGGATTTATCAGGTGTCCACCCCAGCGAAAGGGCATCTGGAGTTAAATGACGAAAGCCAAATGAAGGGTTATTTAATTTTTTCCCTCTTCGCTGCAGTACTTGCTTCCGATAATTTCCCTGTGGACTACTTGCCAGTGGGTGCGAGTCACATGTTGGTAGTCTTTGCCACAGATGTAACTGATGTCGCAAAAATGTGACACCAGGGGCTGATGGGGAAAAAAAATGTTGCGTGCGTGCTGGCTGCCTTACCTCTCTCTCACTCCCTCTCTTTCTCTCTGAATGGATTTTCTCTCTCTCTCTCTCTCTCCATTTTTTGCCCATCTCTGTTATGTAAATTGAGGGAGATTTAGGGCTCTGGGCCAGGGTGTTACTCAATGCTAAGCGGAAGGGAGGAAAGAATCACCTAGTGCGACACACACCTGACAGAAAATGATTGTCTAGCTAAAGGCAACAGAAACATAACTTCTGAAAGCCAGGGTTGGATGTTTGTTTAGGGAGGCATTAGTCAGTGGTTTTCATCATTAATGCACATTTAAGTTATGCAAATAAAAAACATCCTTATTGGAAACTACTGGTAAGTTGCATCAGTTCCCTAATACAAATATATATGTGATTCACTTGAGTTGGGGGTTGTGGATTAACTCTTAATGTGAATAAGGCATAATGCGATTAAAGTCAATGGAAACAGTTTAATTTGCTTATATTCGCATGTACTGCATTTCTATCCATAGACATCTTCCCAACATTACGTTTTAATCCCACAGCTGGTAGGAGCTTGTCACTTGACTAATGTTCATAAATTATTTGCAGTACACAGCGGATGGAACTACACACAGATGCACATATTCTTGAGCTGATTTTTTGTTAATGTGACAATGAAATGTGAATACACTATTGATGGGAAACACAGATAATAACTCCACCATTACAATGATACACTGATGATTTCTAGTTTTAGAGATTCTAGTGATACTCAAAGAATCATTTACTGTTGCCACATCACCAACATGGATAAGCAGATTTTCTATAAAACATATTGATTACCATATATCCTGATCATACATATAAAAAATAAAAAAAATGTTAAAAGTTCACATTTGGCAAAAGCAGAGCTTGCTATGTAACCAAAACAGCTAAGCAAGCAGGTGTGCACAAATCTAATCTAACCTAACCACACCTGCAGAACTTCCAAGCTGTTGCTTAGCTGTTGCGTTATTGTTTGGGAACAGGAGGATGAACATGCCTGTGGCCGAACCACGCTCGTCTGAACATTCTCACATAGGCCCACCCTTAAATAGGCACCCCTTAAATAGACTCTGTTCAAAAGCCCAGGCTGAAGTGAGTGAGGGCTAGCGAGATGCAGCGGGATGAGGTTCATGATTGCCTCCTCTTATTTAATGTCACTGGCAGGTGACTCCTGCCAAATCAATGAAATAGTCAATCGCTCTGGAGCTGGAACATGTTAGAGTGTGCATCAATAGGCTACTGGATCCACTATCTGGACAAACCCGAGAATGGCTGGTTTTCCAGAGATCCTTTTTTTAATTTATGGGGGGGGGGGGGGGGGCGGCATCTGATATAGCCTACAGTACGCTTGACCTTGATGGAAATGCTACTAGGTCAGCCATGAGGGAGGAGGTGACAAGCACAGTGCTTCAATAATCCAACCCTATTCACACAAGGCTAAAGCTCTGTGGGAAGGAACATGTTTTACTCCCTGTGCTCCATCTGTTTATCTGCAAATCTATTCCAACCGTCTCGCCCCCACTTTCTCTTTAAGCTCCTCTAAGACACTGTTTCTCCTACTGTGTGAAAATACTTTTCTTTCTAGTGCTTAAGTGCTTCGAGCTGCAGAACCTGTATGAGAGGTGAAAGACAGACATAATACGATACAAAAGGAACTCTCTTTCGCAAACTGACACACTGAATCCCCTATCTATCAATCATACTGACTTCAGCAGTCACACAAGTACTACTACAACAAAGATCATGTGTGTGAATAAACAAAAAATAGAAAATAGAGACATGTTATCAAATAACTACTGAGTTGAAATGTATACTGTAAATAACTTCAAACAACACTTTATTTATGGGGTCCACATAAGGGTGACATGACATTTCATGACACATCTTATTAACATTAAACAACATGACTTTGCATGTGCTATAAACATGGCATAACATGTATCATGAACATAATAATGACACCTAATTTCTGTTTATGAATGTTGTCACTAAGTGTCATGTGGATTTTAAATTGCAGTCTGGGCAGCAAACACTACAAAGAAGGTGACAATTAATGACAATAGAAATGTTTATATCACCAAGTGTTTCTAACAGTTTTGCATGAACCTTATGTAGACCCTTTCAAGTAAGTTTTCCCAACAACTTGAAAGCAATTAGAAGAACTATTACAGCTTTTACAAAAGGACTACAAGCTGTGCTTTCAGTTGCATTTAGGTAGGAATACAGGAGCCTGGCCTGTCTAATTTTCAAGGCTGAAAACCTCTGAAGCAAAAATACGGAGCATTTTAATTACAAGAATTCGAGCAGTGTGATTTCGCAGGTGACGTGCCTCTTCTTTTACGAGTCCACGTGAAGCTTGAGAGGCAGCGTTAGTGCAGATGTGTGTGGAGCATCGTCAATATGCTAGAGTAACTGCACTAGGAAATATGTTCGCAGCATTTTCCAAAGTAGAGGTGAATAATAATGCTCTCTAGCTCCCTTCCCCTCACTCCCCCCCTCTCTCTCTCTCTCTCTCTCTCTCTCTCTCCACAGCAGTAAGGTCACTGTGGTAATTTATCTCCTCTTGACCAACATGGTGCTGAATTGCAAGGAAATCTTTTTCCTCTGTCCTTCTCACCATACGCATACAAAGCTATTAAACTTAACATTACACAGCCATCCTTTAGTGATGAGGTCCCATAGGAGGGAGTTATTCAGAGCCTGAAAACACACACACACACACACACACACTTTCAAAGTGGGGGAATAAATGCCTTTCAGCTTGCTTGTACATGGCAAGACGTGCAGCCTGCTGCATCAAGCCGTTGGCAAACCACTTTATTTAAAAGCTCTCTCTGTCTCTCTCTCCATGTAAAAAATGAATGCTGATGACAACAGTCTGACAGCGCTGCGGAGCTCTACTGGCAAAGAAGAGAGAAAAGCCAGAATGTCTTTATGTCCACTAGGTGCACTGAAAAATACTACATTAGAGCCACTCGAGAGAACTGTGACTACAGACCCACACACACACACACACACACACACACACACACACACACCACTATACCATCAGGAATACAAATAACCAACGAGTCGAGAAAGGATTTGTGTATGCATTCGCAATGTCACCTGCACAAAGCACACATCAATCGAGCATCGCAGAATTTTTTTAAGCGACATGTGTACACCCAATCCTCTCCAACTACATGTAACTAATGTCTCTCCCCATATAACTGTATTATTGGAGTTTCTCTTGGTAAGGTTTAGACTTTCTAACAGGGCTGATTAAAAGAAGAGAGAGATTATAACAACAGAACATAATTATGCTTTCACTATACCGTATAGATAAATGCACACACATATACATTACTACTTTTGCATTGTCTGTATGTATTGCAATATACAACAGCATGGACAGGCAGCATACCATATCTTACAAGGTTTTTGTTATTCTGTCAACAAGGTTAGACAAAGTATTGTAACACAACAGCACAATAGAGGACATGCTTTATTACGATACAAAAGGGAGATGACATGACTTCAATCACACTGCAGCAATCATATGATAGTCCTCAAATTTCTAGTTAACCTGCAGAAAATTTACTGAGAGCCTTTCTCTTATCTTACAGCGTGACACATTGGAGTGGCCTTTAGAAAGCTGTCTTGACAAATGTGAAAGGCATGCAAACCAAACCTGTAGCACGAGTGTTAATTGAGCAGCACGTAAACCTTAACGAGTGTTAATCAAGCAGCACGTAATGAGGGGAAACAGGCTGTATGTGTGCTGTTTGTGAGAGATAACACCCTGCCCTTGGGTCTGAAGAAATGGAACATTTCACTGGCTCTGCTGCCGGGACTGCCTATGATGGCCCACATTCTTGCAATATGCTGGAACAGCAACTACCTGTAGTTTCACAGAAACACTGCAGGCAACTATATTCCTTTGACACCTCAACTGGTCAATGAAGATATTGAGCCAAAATTCTGCCTCATTATATGGAGGGATAAAGTCAAAGTAACCTTTTTACTTGAAAAAAAATACTGGCAACGCAATCAGTATCTGGGATGAGAGTTTGTCTGATTTATCGATTGACTTTTTTTGTGTCCTTAAACACAAAGAAAGTCAATCGGCGCACAACCAGGCGACCATCTACTGACGACCAGACGGCCATCACTACCGGTTTGGGGTATGGTCTCATCACCAAATTGCCGCGCTGGCAGTAAGTGTGTGTATGATTAATTCGTGTAACAAAAATAAATTATGAAAATCTCATTAATCACATTAATCCCATGTGTTAACAGCAACAGTGCTAAGAGGGAGATAATATAACAGCACATATGAATTTGCACTGTCAAGTACAGCACTTGATTTTTTTTTTCCAAATAAAAAAATATTCAAAACTACTTACTTTCCTACAGTAGTGAGGCACCACTGATACCATTATCTGCAAATGGAAGGAACATCATAACACTGTCAACTGGACACCTGCAAAATTTCCACACAGATGTCTTTTTCTGGGAGTGGGCCACTTAAAGATCTCCATAATATCTGTATGTACCGAATCTGTATCAATGCTGTATCTATGCTCGATTCATCAATAAGACCCCACATGCAATTCTGGTAGCATAGGACTTCATGAGAACAGCAGGCTATGTTTTGGAAAAGTCAAATGTGCATGACAAGTTTTGCCCAATAAAGACAACAGTATATTTTATGAATATAACTCTACAGTATATAACTTTACAGTTCTCTAAGAGGAATGCTTCCCTAAGCTGCCACCCATAATTGAGGATACATACCCCTCATTTTAGCTCACTTTCAGATTTATAAATACCAAGTTCTGTCTGGAAATGAGTGTGCACACCATACTGTAGACTGTATCATATTAGATCAATTTTCAGGGGTTGCCCTTGAAGTAGACCACAGTCCATTCAAGAAGGTAGCAATACCAGGCTATGAAAAATGTACAGTTGTATGTAAATTGTGCCTTAATTCAGGTTTAGACCAGTCAATAAAATAAAAACAAGGAGCTGTATGATGAACGTCTGCCATAGCCATTTTCCTAACCTAGGCTTTGCCTAATGGATATTCCCAGCCATTTTGTAATTATAAAGGTGGTCAGAATGTGCTGGATAGAAGTTACTGGAGAGATGGAGGCACAACTGGATACAACCCAAAAAGCTAATTCTCCAAAAGTGGACATTGAAAGGATAAATATCATCATATGATTATTAAACTGGAATTAAATGTTTTCACTTTGAAACAAGTAAAATTAGTTTTCTGTCTGTTTTGGCTCACATTTAGTTTGTTTTGAGGCGTACACACACACACACACACACACACACACACACACACAGGGCTCCCAATCTGCCAACAAAGTAAAGTGTGATTTTGCTAGTGACAAGGTTAAAAACTCAGAGGCCCTGGCAATTTCTCATCAAAGTTTTTTTTTTTTCTTTTTTCTTTTTTTCCTGAGATGCCATTATGAATATTTATTTCCATCCGCTCTGTTGGGAGACTCTGCAAATGAGTCTGGCATGTGTAAATGAGATGCAAAATATCATCTAGACATTGTATCATTCCTCATTCAACTTTTTTCACCTTCCCATTGCTATTTCAGTCACATCCACTGGTTGGATTTTTTTTAGTGAGGAGAAAAAAGAGGGAAACTTCACTCAATCACTCCAGCCATGACACTGCAAGAAACCGCCATTACCTTACAGCTTATAGTGACTTTTCACGTGTCTAATGAGAGGGGCCTCATTTCAGCTGTCTTGCGTGTTATGGTTCATGTATGAATTATACAAAGACTCCTGATGCAAAACCTCTAAATCCATCTTCAGAAACACTAAATCATTTTCAGAAAGTAATCTCTACCAAACTGCTATTTGAATGCTATTACCAAGTCAAATAAACCAAGCCATTATCAATCCAATATAATAAACTGTAAATATATTTCAGTAATTTCATTGCAAAATGGACTTTTCGAGTTCTGCATTCAACTTTCCATCTACTCCATCCACATAGGCTCCACATTTGCATTTATCTGATGCATGTTAAGTGCCTTTAGTCCCAGCTGGACTTCCCCCAGCGTCCTTTCTGCATCTACAGTACATTCATCTTCAACGACTATCCTGGGTTCCATCTTCAGGCTACTCCATTCCCACTCAGACGATTGGATTGCTGTTCCTGAAAGAGGACTAGAAGCCTCTGGCTCACGTGATTTTATGATCCCCTTTCTTCCAGGTGCACAGCGAGTAGAGGAACGAACAGTTGGCTAATATACATCGCATACGTTGTCAACATTTTAAATCCACTTGATGATTTCTGTCCTGTCCTTGATAATTCCCTATCTTGTGTGCATTTCAAGCGGAAAATAGGGAACCTATCATTTAGTGCGCGTGAGCTTTTTCTGCTTTCTAATGATCCTTCCTCACATAATCCTCTATCTCACTCACCCCTTTGTATAAAAATGAGTCCTTTTATTTAAACCCTTGCTTTGTCAAACCATCTATCACCAAAGTGAGATTTCTTTGGATGATTAAAATCTGAATGGGATTCAGTTTATCCATGCTACAGACAGTGGTACATTTAGTAATACACAGGCAGGGGATTAACTACCAGGACGGTGTCTTCTAATGGAAAGGTATGTGCAGAGGAAATGGAGCTTTAAAGCATCAAAGTCATATAGAAAGGATTCCGATGCAAAGCACATGCATAATTCACTGGTTGTATTCATTTGGGGATTATCCCTCCAATCCTAAACACCTATAATTAACACATCACACTGATATGTCAGTAACCAAAGGATCATTTAGCATCACCATAGACTTTCATCTTGCATCAAAGGAACAACTATAAAGAACTTTACTCTAGGGTTGAAAATATTTCGTGCATTTGGCAGGACCATTTGGCACTGCCAATTTTATGATGTATATGTAATATAAATGCATTAATAAAAAAAAAATGTAGCACAGCCCCAGATGTTGTTTTCCAGATGATCGATTATTTCGCAGGACCTGAAGTTGGAGTCCAACATCAATGGCATCCTCGAGAAGGCTCAGCAAAGGATATACCTCCTTAGGCAACTGCAAACGCACGACCAACCACAAAAGCTACTGAACATTTTCTACACTGCTATTATTGAATCCATCCGCTGCTCATCCATCACAGTTTGGTTTGGAGCAGCCACAAAACATAAGGACAATTCAAGCAGCTAAAAAAAATAATTGTTTGTTTATATTGTTTTCAACCGCTTCCTTCCCAATGTCATCACTCTCCTAAGCTGCTGATAAGCCATTCCCCCACTTCTCCAGGATAATACTCACTAACCATTCCATTATTCATCTGGCACAATATATTTAGACTTTCATACTTTCTCATTCCATTGCATTCCAATGCTAGGCTAACACAAGTGAATGGACACCCTAGCCTGGCAATAAAAACAGTCTTACCCACTCTGCAGTCTCCTTTAGGCGAGTGAATTAATATGCCAGGTCATCAATGTGTACGTCCAAGCTGATTAAATCATTTCTGAAGTACAACTAACCTTGAAAAGTGCTATATTTTGCCTACATTGTTCCCCGTTGTTTGTCACAAGGTGTTGATGTACAAGCCAACAGCAATAAGCCAAAGATTAGTCCTTTCGCGATCTCGGACTGGAAACTTTTAGTTTCCCATTTGTGGCGTTTACTTTCACAGTTTCTAACAGCACACCTGATCGGCATATTGCTTAATTATTCCTAAATATCCAATGACACAATCTCTAGCGTTATGTTTAGCCTTATCCAACTAGCTAGGCTGGCTACCGTCACTTTGGTCAAACAACTAACCTGATCAACGAAATATTCTGCTGCTGCTGAAAAAGTAGTCCCTCAAAATAAGGACGATTCAAGGGTAGTTTTTCTTCTACGATGTTTTTTTTATCAACAAAGATGACCTAACATATTAATGTATTTGCCTAAAGGAGACTGCAGAGTGGGTAAGACTGTTTTTATTGCCAGGCTTGGGGTGTCCATTCACTTGCGTTAGCCTAGCACCAGCAAACTCAGCTGATAGAACGACTGGATGAAATGAGTTTAAAACGGTCTACAATGAAAGATAACACTCAGGCTTACTTGGAAATTAGGTTTAACATTGAAAATTCTGAACCCCCCCTTAAAGTATATTAACAGACATAGTTATATGTTTCAGATGCCATGCCAAAGCACTTGAATATGAAATGTCTACTGTGCATAAGGGTGACAAGAGCCCGATATAAAACTTTAAAAAGCACCCTCTTGAACCCTAGGCCATTATCAATGTGGAATAAAGCTTTTGTAGCTAGTTTAAATACATCATTTGATTTTAACTCAAATCCAAAACAATTTTTATCTTGGGACTAAAGCGTAACATGCTTCTTAGGATGAACAAGCTTCTGTTATGACAGGGCATATATTATAAACATCAATGCCATTCATGTGACTGTTCACATTAGCCATCATTCAGTTTTTGGTCAATAGACTTTGGGATGCTACATTTACAATAGGTACAGTATGTGTCAGCCTTATGAAGAACATTTTAAATAAAGCTTTCCTCATTAAACCCGAAAAACAAACTCCTACAGCCCTTGAAAAAAAGAAGGAGAAGGCTGGTGCCAAACAAGTTATGCACTCCAATTCCCAAATGTCCGACGCCTGACAAATATGGGACACCGTTTCCATAATAGGATAAGCTCAGTGGGGGCAATGGGGTTCAGATAATGCCATGAGTGCTTTGTGCTCCCTTAAACCACTGGGGAATTCTCTAAAAAATTCAAAAAAAAAGTCTAAAAAAAAAAACAACTTTTTGTTGCTTGGACACACACACACTTTCGAGCGTACACACACCCATTGGGACATACACAGTTCCATCCTTGATAATATAGCCTACTTTCTTTGCTTTTCTGCCCTTCTCCCACAAGTCAAATAAGACCAGACATTTTTCTTACTTGTATCACCTTCAAAGGCCATATGGCATGGTGTAGATGGTGTCTCCTGCCATGCAATGGAATTGCATCCCTCATCCTCACTGTGAGTCTAAATATATATAGCTCAGCATGACATTTTGTCCTGCTAATTGAGATATGGTAGCACCACCTGCCAACTTTCTGCAAAACACAATCTTATCTCTGCAATATGCTGATCCCTGTCAAATAAATCAAGTGCTCTGTCATGTACGTCACATGAATGTGAGATCGCACCCGAAACAACAAAGACTTTTTTTGTGTGCACGCATCCATACATGAAAACAATAGATGTCAGAAAGAAGGTATCCACACTATTGTTGCCCCCCCCCCCCCCATCCATACACATCATAAAGGCTCTACTGCTCTGAACCAAACATATACTGTACATCTATGAAATATTAATGAGACAAGCAAAGACAACTGGTGTCTACAGCAGCAAATACAGTGTTTGTTTGTTTACTTCTGTCTGTTTACGTCTATTTTTGACTGTGTTCACAGACATGAAAAAAATTGGAAAATCAACAGGGTGCATTTCCCTAAGTGACCAAATGCACATAACTTTGTGTGTGTGTGTGTGTGTGTGTGTGTGTGTGTGTGTGTGTGTTAAAGTAGCAACCATTATGTATTTCCCATATGTTGTGTGTGCTACTCCCAGATTTTGCTACCGTACAAACATTTACCGCAGTATTTGGGTTAATTTAGCAATGTAGTGTTTATATTTTTAAAGTTGATTTGGACAAAATGAATATGAGCACACATGCAAACATAAGACAAAAACACAAACATAAGAGACTCATCTCTCAGACTAACCAAATCAGCACAATTTAGTCACCTGTTTTCAGCTCATTACAACTCAAAACAGAGAAACCACTCTTATTCACGTATTGACTTTTTTCTAACTAGCAACTCTATCATGCCAAATATTTCTGAATCAACAATACACCCCATTGTCATTAGCGACCATGCCCCTGTAAAAATCAAATCAAAGCAAACCACCACACAGAAATCATTTAACAGACGGAACTTTAACACATCCCGCTTGCAAGACACAAAATTTAACTGTTTTGTTAGGAGAGAGTGGGCATCCTTTCTAGAAATAAACGATTCTCCTGAAACATCTCCCTCCCTTTTGTGGGAAACAGGAAAAGCAGTGCTCAGATCAAAAATCATTTCATTCTTAGTACACTAAAAAAAAACAAGAAGCAGAACTAAATCACAAAATTAAACAACTAGAAGAGACAAATGCAAGCAACCCATCAGAGGATACACAGAAGGAACTCAGAAAGTATAAATTTAAACTTAATGAAATACTCAACAGACACACTCAATTTCTGATCCATAGATTAAGGCAGGAAGTTTTCCACCACAGCAACAAGTTGGGTAAATATTTAGCAAATCAAATTAGACGGAACAAGGGAAGAAAATACCATCTCAGTCATAAAGAACTCAGCAGGGAAGCTAACCAGTTCACCTGAGGAAATAAATCTAGTCTTTTACAACTTTTACAGTAAACTATATTCTTCAGAAATAAACCCCAGTCAGAAAGCCATTGAGTCATTTCTCAACAACATCAATCTACCGCAACTTAATGAACACCAATTTAATACACTTGAATCACCAATAACCCAAGACGAACTATTTGCTGCTCTCAAAAATATGCATGCCCAATAATAAAGCACAAGGCACGGATGGCTTCCCTGCTGAGTTCTACAAAAAATTCTGGTCCAGTTTATCTCCACTATCCACCAGGATGAATCAAAACAGAAATCAAGACTTCCAACAAGCACCACCACAGCTGCAATCTCACTTATACTAAAGCCCAATAAGGACCCAACAATACCATACAGTTATCGCCCGATCTCTCTACTCAATATTGACAATAAAATAATTCGCTCCATCCATTATCCACCCAGATCAAACTGGCTTCATCAAAGGTAGACTCTCATCTTCCAATGCTCGCAGACTGTTTAACATAATGCACTACTCCTCAATTACTAAAGACAAAACCATTATAGCAACTCTTGATGCAGAAAAAGCCTTTGATCGAGTCAACTGGAAGTTCCTGTTTTCCACATTAGGGAGGTTTGGCTTTGGGGAATCGTTCATTAATTGGATTAAAAAATCATCACAGAGTTTCACTATGCACCGGGGGACTAGACAAGGATGTCCACTCTCCCCCTCACTTTTCACTATCTTCATTGAACCACTAGCTGCAGCCATCCGACAGAACCCCCTCATCAAAGGAGTCATGTATCCATTTGCAAGGATATTCAGATCTCAGACCTGCCTTTCTGTAGTCAGTCAATCAAAAAACATCCATCCTTCAAAGCACCAACAATAGCATCGAGTCTGACAGCCTGGTGGAAGTTTTATCACATCACTAATTCACCACTAACACCATCCAATCTCACCCCTATCTAGAACAACCCTGATTTCACTGTCAACAAAAAAACACTCAACTTCCACACATGGTTAGGCAAAGGGATCACTCATCTTCACCAGATTATTCAAGACAATAGAATGGTCTCATTTACCTATTTGGTCCAGAAGCACGGCATCGAAAGTAAACACTTCCTTCAATACCTACAGATGAAAATATGCATTCAAGCTAAAATTAACATCCAGGCGGATAACCTATCGATCCCCCCTCCAATATTGGATCTGATTAACATACCCTCCCCCCAAAAGATTATTTCCAAAATATACAAAGTCATACAACAGTCAGAAAAAACTTCAAGCCTTCCATACACCAAATTGGAATCAGACTTGTCCATCGCCCCTGGTGCCGGCTTCTGGACCACGACTCATGACTAATAATACTAACATACAATTAATACAGTATAAGGTACTTCACAGGTTTCTGACATTCACGCTGTCTGGCACTGCACTCCAATCAATCTGTTCTGGGTAATTGTCACAGAATCACTCTCTTCCTTCTTTAAATGTCACATCCCAGTATCCCCTTCCATGTGTATACTAGGAGATACATCTGCAACCAATCTTAGCACCACAAACAATAAAATACTGCTTGTAGCACTAGCTATCGCCAAGAAAACAATCCTCATGAACTGGGAAACAAGAAACAAGGTACATATCCTCCATTGGAAAAACCTGTTAACAGATTATTTATCATTGGACAATTCGTCTACCCCCGTCTCAAGTAACACTCAGAATACATCCTCCTCTTGGTCATCCTTTCTCAACTACCTACAGTAATAACCAGGTCCTCCATGTCTGAGATCCAATCCCAACTACAGCTTAAATTAGCATATTGCATATCCACATTCCCATCCACACAAACTAACACATAGGCACACACAGTGAGAGATAGACGCTGGGACAACCTTACATGTTAATTTTATTTATTTGTTTTTCTTTTTTCCTTCTCTCTTTCTCTCTTTTCCTTCTCTCCCGCTACCTGGTCCCTCCCTCCCTCTCCTCACTCCCCACATCACAATTTTCCGGTATACCTGAGCCTCTGGAGCACTGGGATGGCCTGGTCTTGTCTGGTTGTGGGTTGGGAGGGGAGGTGTTTGGTGTCCGTGATTTCAGGGTCCTCTCGGCATCCCCCACCTCCCCCCCCTTGCACACAGGCATGCAACACGCCTTACTTTCTTTTAAATGCACTACACATTAGGAATCACATATCATACAACCACCAGTAACAAAAGCAACATTCTATTATAGGGTAGGGGAGGCGTGCATGTGGTTGCCCCGGCAGGCGTTTCACTGCGCGCCTCTCTCTTTTTAATGCAAATATATTTCAGAGGAGGCTTATATCAAAGTGTATGTAGGGTGAATGCGGCATGCAGATGGAAATGTATGTATGTATATATATAATTAAACCTCTCTCTCATATCAACCCTTCCAGCCTCTGTCTCCTAACCCCAACATTAATCCAACATTGCACATATTCACTCAATCACGACACAATTCAACTCAATTCCCAAACTACTTGCAACCCCCGGCCCATCTCCAGGACAACACCCACCCCCCCCCCCTTCCCACACACATACATTCCTCTCTGTCAACATGTAAGCAGTACTGTCTAGCCTTTTGTGAGTATTCTGTTATCGTCTCTAGTTTAATGTCTCTTGTACTTGTACGTCGTTGTACTGTGTTTTTGTCTACCTATGTTTTTGTCTTTGTAACTGTCTACTTGTTTGCAAAAAAATTTTTTTTTTTTTTAAATACAAACATAAACAAAAACATAGCTTGTGGGCCGGCTCATCTCTGACCTCACTCTGGTCAAATGGGTCTCATACTCAGATCTCTGCTCATGAATAATGCCTGGACAGTAATCAGTCAGCACACTGAGTGGACAGAGCCCACACCGGAAATCTGCCCGAGCAACAGTGCTACCCTGGAGGTCCAGCAAGACAAACAGTTGGGCAGTCGCACAATTGACAACCCCTGAGGCAGTCAGCTGCTGTCATGCAGCGTAAGACAAGTGGGGGATACAAATGACTGCCGGGGCTGCAATACGTCTTTGTCCAGCGCACTGTCTCCATGCTTGCTTGCACGCACACACATACACACACACTTACTTTATGTAAGCCTCCATGCACACAAACACACATGCATTCAAACATGCACATACTGTTCACTGACGTTCTCACTAACCTACTTTATTTGAGGCTCCATACACACCCGAGCAAACACATACACACACACACACACGTACACACACACACACACACACACACACACACACACACACACACACAGTCAGGTGTGAAAGAAAGTGAAGACAGAGATTGGGTTAGAGTGGATTTCTACCTGGACCAGAACAGAACGACGCAATCACAGCCAAAATGGAGACAAAACTGAGGTAGGACATCCATGAGAACCGATCCTGAGAAAGTATAAATTAAGACAGAGTGGGAAGGAGAGAGTGAGAGAGTGAGAGGGAGAGGCACAGAGAAAGAGAGGGGGGGAGACAGAGATTTAAAAATGATGAACGGAAACATGAGCTGCTGTGAAGCCAAGTCTGGGGGTTGGCTAATTAAGATATCATTTACCCCCCACCCAGCGGACCCCCCACCTCATCCACACTTTGCATATCATCTTATCTGATTTGTTGGGGGAAATGAAATCAGACCTATTATGTGAACACCAGATAAACAGCTGGGCGGTCAGAACCACACCGTTCCAGAGCTGCCATAGGCATCACACCCTTTTCAAGCCAGACTAAGAGCACAGTGGCCCAAAACACACTCATTCAGTCTATTAGAGCCTCCCAAGATGCCATTTCAATTATCGAGCAAGCGTTTTTCTCATGTCAAGCTATGGGTGAAGTAGCTACACAGAATACAGATTACAGACCTAGTACATAGTACCTAGTGGGATTAGCAGGATGAACAAGAATCCATGTGTGTGTGTCTGTGTGTCTGTGTGTGTGTCTGTTCAGAAGGACATTCAATGTGTCTTTTTTTTCAACTTTCTCTCCTGGAAATACAATAAAGCTTTCTGATTCTAATACAGTTCCAAAAAACAACAGATGTGATGCCTATAGCAGTACATCATAACCTTGCGCTGACTCCAAAACCCACAAATCTGTGCACAGGAGCATGTTTTTGTGTTTTTTTGTGATCTCACCTGGAAATTGAGGAAGACTGTGAGCAGACCGAAGAAAAACGCCATGGCAGTGAAGCCAAAGATGAGCAGAGGTTTTCTCCCGACACGCTCTATGACCAATCCCTAGGGGGCACAGAGAAAAGAAGGCACATCAAGAATACAGATGTTGAGTGGAACATGGTTGTGCACTATATTTTTACAAAATGCATTCTCAGGTCGGCCACTACCCATTCAAAGTCATTTATTCTTTCATTAGACGCTCTTTCTGAAATCCATTACAGTGAAGTAATTACAAGATTTTAAAGGAGCTACTTTCCAATGCATGAAAACCTATGTGAAACCGTTCAAGCACTGATCAACTTCACACACACACTCACACATGCAAACACACACACACACACACACACACACACAAATACAAATACTCAGATTTCAGCATTAACGGTTTTTCCACATGGCTGATCATGAATGCCATGAAAACGGCCACAAGGGAATAGTGGTATATTGTATCAACCATACATAAAGTAGAGGAAAGCCTGTGTAACAATATGCTACAATTTAGAAGCCATTGTGTGTGTGTGTGTGTGTGTGTATGTGAGAGAGAGAGAAAGAGAGAGTGTGTGTGTTTGTGTGTCTGAGAGAGAAAGGGTATGTGTGTCTGTATGTGTGTGTGTGCTTGTAAAGAGAGACTCTTTATTCAGCGACCTCAATTGCCAAGCGTGCAGAGCACTGCTAAGGAGAATTCAGGAAATAATTAAGGGTGTGAATGACCCCAACATAGTCACAGGACAGAATGCAAGAGTGGATGAATAAAACAATAAGTAAACAAAATGGTAATAAATGGAAATTGGATTTCTGCGTGGGGCTATATATTCCTTTATATTTATCTATTTGTTTCAATTTCTCTAACCAGGTTGACCTTCTCGCATTCAATCCTGCTGTCTCTCTCTCACCACTTAAACTGTCCAATTCCCCCACCGACCATATCCCATAATACCAAGCACGGGTTGCCCCTGGCGACAGTGAGCTGCAGCACATTAGCAGAGGTCACTTCCATATGTCAGGATTGCAAACAGGGCTCCAGTAATACTCTGGCTCTCGCTCTTTATTTGTTTTGATGTGGTCCGGCTCATCTTCAGATTATCCCTAAAAATGACACGTTGATCCATGGGAGAAAGTACTGCCACTCTCTAGTCTCTCTGTGTGTGTGTGTGTGTGTGTGCACTCCACGCTTCCAGGAATTCTGCAAATGATGTTGCACTTGGCAATGTGCTGAATGACTGCCAAAACAGAGGATGTTTGTGAGAGCAGAAGACAAGGAGAAGGAGAGAAGGGAGTGTGACACTGGCTGTCATGTTTGGGCATGTGGGATGCTGCCTGCTGCTGCATGAGAGAGAGAGAGTTAAGTATGTGTGTGTCTGTGTGTGTACTGTGTGTGTGTGTGTGTGTGTGTGTGTTCGCATGTAAAGTCTGTGAGGATAGCATATGTGCCTATCTAGTAGAAGGCCTTCAGGGGGGGCAGTTGTGCCACGCTGCCTGCTGAAGCACCACCTCACGCCTACTGGTGGCACCTTATCAGCACTCCACACACGCCACTGGCCCTCTGGGGCCCGCAAGTGACTGTGTCCCCAACACCCTTCCACATCTCTTGATATTCCTCTCCACTTGACCCCACACTGCACCACCCCGCACCTCTGCGCATTGGGCCAGAGGGGAGGAGAGAGAGAGAGAGAGAGAGAGAGAGAGAGAGAGAGAGAGAGAGAG
>JAGFZM010000152.1:530234-578446 GCA_017657215.1 Limnothrissa miodon | reverse complement strand
TGGAGATGGGATGAACAGTGAGATGGAGAGCGAGAGCGAGTGAAAGATTGGGTGTTACAAAGAGAAAGAATGAGGATGGATAGAGACAGATAAATAAGGACAGAGAGAGATGGAGAAAGGACAAGAGAGAGAATGACAGTGATGTGTGTGTGTGTGTGTGTAGGAGAGAAAGAGAGAGAGAGAGAGAGAGAGAGAGAGAGAGAGAGGCAGTGGTGTGAGACATCTGGCTGGCCTCCAGGACACAACATCTCTCGAGTGGAGGGGAGATCACACCAGTAGACTGGGAGCAAGAGTAAACATATGTCTGACCAGTGGGTGGCCAGGAAGAACCAGGAACCACAGCCAATTTAGCAAGCACTGCTGTAGAAAAACTGCCCTGAAGTAAACATCCACTTGTAACAATGGTTCCCATTGATTAACTGTGCACACGGTGTCTTTTACACTTTCTGTAGTCTTTTTTAAAGTGTTGTTTGAAGAATAACTGAAGTTAAATTTATTTCTTTTAGTTTCTTTTAGTACAAGCCAAGTCCTCCACTCAAATTTCCATGCTTGACTTCCCATTTGTTTCCTTTCCCACCTTGCATGTGGATAACCCTACCTCTCAATGTCACTGACAAGACATGAGCGATTTGTTTCAATTCCCAAATGACTGTGCAAACCACAGACGGGAATGGTCTCCAATCCATGGCAAAGAATTCTGGGAGGGCAAATGCTCCCATGACAACCGGATGTGCCAGACTGTGTGTGATACCAAAACAACAAAACCTTCCAAAAACAAACAGCCTGGCTGGGACCCAACCACACACAACAAGGCACTTTGTCATTTCTGAATTCGCAGATGTTACACACATCATTTTTTCCCTATGTTTACATGACAGTGCCAAGTTGGATTAACAATGGTTAGATCTGTGTCCCGCTGCTGATGCTGAGGCCAAAAGCACACCCCTGTCAGCCAGCCTCTAAACGGTTGTGTGACTTAAACAAGCATGACTGACGACCTACCACACAGCACTGAAGCAAGACTTTTTTAATTAATGTTGAATGAATGTGTGATCAGTTGCCTGCATTGCTAAACAAAGGCAAGAACTGAAATAAAACACATCTGTTCATTTTCATATTGCTTGGTTAGGTTATTGGTTGGATATGTGTGAGGGAAACCAAAAGTGTCACTAGGCAGGTTTCTTTTTGAGCCTGTTGATGGCCTGATGGCAGTGTTCTTGTTGTGTAATGTCTAAACAGGGTACATGTACTCTTTGTTTCTGCAGGAGCATTGACCATTCAAAGGATAGTGTTATCAGATGGCCTTCACCCTGCTATGGCCAACCCTTCCATTTCACTTTTTGTCTCAACTTTGTCCCCCCACCACACATCCGACAAGATCCGGCTGAGCCCTATTTTATTCCTGCTCTACACGTCAGAAATAAGATGACTATGAGCAATATGAGAAATATGATGACTCGTGTCCAAGACTGTTTTTTGCAAGAGGTTGAGCACCTGTAAAAAGGGAGTGATGAACTGTGCATTTTTCTCCCTTTGATGAAGAGAAAATGTGACACATCATTTGCAAGTTGTTAGCTCCAGCAGGACTGCCAATCATAGCCTGAGTATATTTTCACTCCTTTTACAAGGTTAAGCTTCATCTAGTCAAGGCAGATGCACAGCACTTTCCACTGAAATACCCCCGTTCTCCAGATCAACAAAATTGCTTGAAGAATTGGGCAAACTGCTTTCGGAAATGTTTGCTTGTCAACTAATGTCTTATACTGATGGCACAGCAGAAAAACTTTGTGATTAATTACAGTCCATGTCAATTGACATACAGTACATCACCAGTATAAACCAAGCAGTTATTAAAAGGGAAGGAATTATGGAAAAACTAAAATAATAGATTAGTCAGTTACACCACTGCAAAAATGAATAATGACGGAGACAGTGACATCTTCAAAGACATGCTCATTAATTGTTGAAGTGTCCAACTCTTTGAAGTTAAATACTGTAAGTCTCAAACTATGGGGCAAAAGGTTACTGCCGGGCCCCCCACCGGCCTTTGCCTCTTTATTCGTCTCTGAAACCAACAGATGCGGATTCCTCGTTCTTCTCTGTGACACTACTTGCTGTTGCACAACTTGTTGAGTTTTCATCATGAAATTGAATGTGACACGCACAATCTGAAATCACTAGTTTCTGTGGCTTGCAAGCAAATTAGCGTGGTATTTAAATTAGAATGGTCAATTGTCAATTTCTATCAGAAATGTCATATCCATTTTTCTCTGTAATGAGCTGTGACATGAGTCCATAATGTATCTGTCAATGGTTTATGACCCACATGGGGCAAGAGTTTAAAAACATAAAAATAAGTATACTGCCCCAGAGAATAAAGGAAAACGTATGATACCAGAGTTAGCAGAACACTGACAGGCAGACAAACAAACAAATAAACAAACAGACAGACAGACAGATGGGTATACTCCAATGCAACCCACCAACAATCAAACACACAGGCGAGCTAACCGCAAATCTGCATGAGCTCGTCATTATGACTAATCAGCCACAGCAGAAATTGAGCCTGATAAACAGGTGCAGTTATCATCCAGACCTGAATGATTCTGAATGCCTGATCCAGGCAGGCTGCCTGGGGTATAGAAGTTATTCTGTGCCGTTATGTATTCACCCTCTGTGGTCTGGCCTGTGCCATTTTGCTCTCTAATTACAAGTTGCTAAGTGCTGGCATTTCACAAGATAACAAAAGGTTTAGCCCTTGTGTTATAAATAAATCCACTGTGGTGGTAAAGGGGGAAAAAAACAAGAAGACGGGCACTAAAGGACAATGGGTCAGTGGCCAACAAAACCACACAGTAACAGGAGACTATATGCCCCACATTTCTCACAAAAAGAAGAAAAATCTTTTCTTTCTTCTCCTTTCTCTTTTCCTCCCCATTTCACATTTCTTTTCTATAAGCTTCCATTATAGAGAAGCATATTTTACGTTATAATCACTTAAACAGTGAGGAACAATTTTCCACTCTACTTTATGACATGCAGGTAAATGAGATTGGGGTCAGCGTGCTTTGATTTGAGATTAAAAGGTCAACCATTTAATGGCTGCTCAAAATTCATGAAGTAAATGTTAGTCTAAAACAAATTGTTCCAAAACATGACTGTCTGTAGCTGTCTTTGAACAATTTTTAATTCTATAGGCCAGGGGTCTTCAACCGGAGGTCCGCAACCCCTAGGGGGTCCGTGGAGGTACTGCAGGGGGCCGCGAAAATATTTCGTCTGAAGCATTTTTTTTCTCTTCCAAAAAATAAAAATTGTCTAAGTTAACATAATGTTTAAAAGAAAATTGCTTCATATTAGTTTTTAAATAACACATTGTAGGCTACCCATGAATCATGCATGTGATCATGTGATCCCTGCGTAACATTTGGTAACCTATGCCAAAACACATTAGCATTTCATATACAAATACAGGTCACCACTTCAGCCTGAGCCTGAGGTGACATTGCCTCGCAAATTCCATAAGTCCTAGAATAGAGAAGCTCTTTTCCACTCACCAGGTTCAGTGCTCTCACTAGGACCTGGTAGCTGATCAATTATCTTTAATTCTTTGTCCCACTATAATAAAAAATGTGACCCTTGTAATCTTTTTTTTATTTGAGTTGGATCATCGCGAACACTTCCCCCCGTGCGTTTTAAATAGCTTCGTATTCAGCAAACTCGTTCTTTTCATACCGGGAGATAAATTACGTTTGATTCTTCTGTTCAGTGTCGGGACTGATGGACCCTGAACTTTGCGGGGTATTTGTTCTGTGTGATGTTTTGCTTTGTTTTGTTTTTTTTAATGAGAGTCTGCGGTCTTTGCGCTTCAAGGGGCTCTGCGCGAATTCATTCATCCAACGTTCCATCACAATAAAACGATAACGATAATCTCATGTGTTTGTGTTTCCTTCTGAAAGACGAAGTTATATTTACACAAGAGGAAGAGGCTTTCTGTCTGTAACAGTTTGCACTAATGAAGCTTTGCCTGAATTTAGCTGAATATATCCAGCTAGTTAACCCTTGTGACATTCATTTTGTTATAGGGCGAATTTATGCAACTATGTAACGAGTTGTTACCCCCCCTGTTAATAATATGTGTGCGTTCGTGTGTGTCCATGCGTGCATGTAGACACTCATGACTGACGGTCCAAATGACGGCAGGATTTGAGGTGGGCCAGGTGTGTATGGAGTAAGATAGCTGTCAAAACGTTCCCTTTCTCAACAAGTAATGCCCGTGAATGGGGTGATGACGTATTTTGACAGTTGAGTAACGTGTGCGAAGTCGTATCCATAATATTGAGAGGCGTATTGAAATTTTGATTTCGTACTTGTAATTTTTGAATTCGTATTTTTTATGCATGACTGAACTCATTTGAGAACTCACAAATATTTTATGCACAACTAAATACGCACATGTATCAAATACATGGACACAAATATTTTGACAGCAATCTTACTCCATAGGTGTGGGGGTCCGTGCTCAGTCTCTCTGACAGCCAAGGGGTCCTTGAGCTGAAAAAGGTTGAAGACCCCTGCTATAGGCTATTACTCAACTATACCAAACTGTTGCCACATCGTTCACATTATTTGGCAACAATTCAAGTAATCTCCTTGGGTGAAGATTTATATTTTATGAAAAAAAAGGAGATTATATTTGTCATCACTGGGTCTTGACTTCATTCAACTGAGCCAATTTAACCCTAGGTTTAAGAAAAGCACTAGTGATTGTAAAACAGCTAAAGGCATTTTAGGCATGACATGAAGCATCACTTTGCTATTATCATGCTCAAATATCCTACAGAGGATCATCACCTAATCAACTATGCCAACAGTGGGGAAAGCCAAAACTCATATTTAGTGCATTTTTTTCATGCCAGTACTATTATTTTGTACCTTTACTTCATTTTAACAGACTGTCTTTAAATGTCCACAAATGTAAATACAGAAGAGCCCAGGTCTGCTAGCGCAGTCATCTGGATAGCTACAGTGCTGTCTAGTAGCAGGCTTTACATATGCTTTTAGCTTTGCTGCAAGCACCAGTTCTCCATGAGACACCACTGCGTACACAACTGAGTAGTTGTGGCAGAACACTATAACTGTGTTATAATGTATAACCAGCTTTCCTAGCAGCATACCCATTTTCCTATGATTTCTGGTAAAATCAACTGCGCTACTTATCTCAGGCTCTCTCCCTTGTCAAAAACATGAATTTCTCCCAAAAGCAAACATCCAGCATCCGCCGTGGTTGTATTTATATGGAACAACATAAACAACGTTGAATCTAGCGCCATCATTCGGAAAGTTAAAATAGCAGAGTGTTAAACATTGCCAGAGTTCTCCTTTAAATAATTCAACACGGCTTCAAATCTGTCAACAAACAAATGTCAAGCACTGGCTAGATTGAGAAAACCCGCAGCAACATAAGTGTTTCATGCTCAGGCCTGAAGCAGGATAGATTCAACATTGGGCTTGGTCAAACACAATCCAAGTAAGGTGAAAAATAATGGGACTCCTCTCATACAGGCACACACAGACACACACACTTGTTGTCTGCAACCACTATTTGCCAAGGTAGTTTCCTAGGGGCTGTTTTCCACTTGCTCTTGCTGTAATCAGCACTCAGACAAATTGGAAAGCTCAGCCAGCTCTACCCAGAGCAGAGCTTGGCAAGGGTGCTGGGATCTTCCAAAGCCCAAAAGTGGAAGTAAAACGAAAAAGCCATCCAGCACCTAGCCGGATGCCCATCTCCCAATCCCAAACTAATTAACGTACCCTTGCGCCAAGCAAATAGGTCAACGAGGCAAGCCTCTCAATATCAGCGTCCATCAATAATTCATGGTGAGAGTGCCAAAGACCACAGCATGCAACCAGCAGGGGGCTTGCCTCCACACACCATTTACTTACACCTTGTCTCTGTGCCATTAGAGCTTTGCGTGGGGAGCGAACACACTTGATGGATAACAAATGCCTCCTCCATTGCCCTCATAGATTATGTGCCGAGGGTGGTAGTGTGGTGGAGGATTGGTGTGTTTGTGGGTGTGTTTGTGTGTGTGTTTGGGGGGTGGGGGGGTGTGGGTGGCGGTGGTAAGATTGAAGAATTGACTGAGCAGACAGCGACATGTCAAGCCGCTGAAGACTTGCGTGAGTCTGCATAAACAGGGTGTCATTGTTCGGGGATATTAATGGCACTGGAAATGGCGTGTGCTTGATAGAAGTATATCATACTGTAGATATAAAGGGCCTGAGTTCAGATAGGAGGACAGCAGACAGGCAATCTGTCTTGTGCAGTGACACAATCTGATGTTGATGTATTGCTTTCTTTGGACAGAACCAATGTAACACACTATAGATCATGACAATGTCTGGTCGACAGACATGACTTAATATACAACATGTTAAGAGTCACTGTTCATACAGATGACAAGGACGAAAAGGCTAAAGAATGTCAACCACTCACTAATTGAAGAAAAAAAAAACAAGCATTTAATGAAAAACAAGCACATCTGTCATACTGTCAGACTCTGTCATGGTTTTAACTCTGGTTTTATTCAGCGGACAAATTGAAGTTGAAGACACAGCATTAGTCACAATGTCTGTGGGAGAGTATTATGATGGCCTATCAGACAGAGTCAACATCAATATCCATTAGGCCACTGGGAGCGGAGCGGCGGCTGGCAACTTCATCAGAACATCAGAGAACAACAAATAATAACCCAAGGACTTTCATCAGGAGCCGCACATTCAAGGTTTCATCCGACCTGCCTTTTTTTCCCCCCAGAGAGAAAGTGAATTGCAGCTACGCGGCTTGGTGTTGGCCTAGCGCCGTTCTCCGTCATCTGCTGTAATGGAAATTAAATTATCTAAAAGCTGCACTGCAGTGAGGAGTCCAATCTATTGTGTGATCCTGTACATGCTGTAAATAAGGCTTTCCACTTGTGTGGTTTTGTGTGTGTGTGTGTGTGTATGTGTGTGTGTGTGTGTGTGTGTGTGTTTGATCTTGTGCATGAATCTCTAGGCTTCTGTAAGTATAGAGAGAGATGGAAAGTGAAATGGCAATAAACAGCAATGGATAAAAAGTGACAAAAGGGCCAAAGAGAGAGAGACAGAAAGAAAGAACCAGAGAGAGAAAGAAAGCGGAGAAAGAGGAGAGACAGACAGAAAGAGAGTGAGTCTCACAGGAGAAGTCGCACAGGATGTGTCACAACTGCTCCCATCATTAACACCACTGATCAGTAATAGTGGGCCTCCACCTCTCCATATCTGACATTTAAATGCCACCTGTCTCTGTGTTTCTGGATCTCCCTCTCACCCCATCTCCTTTGTGGTCGCCAGTCATGTCTCATCATAGCCTCGCCACTGTCTGTCTGCATGTCCATGTCAGCCTGAGTGACTGACACGTCTCACAATCTACATTCCTTGATTTCTGAAGTAGTACATGTAAGTGGAGGGTGTAAGTGTGTGTGTGTGTGTGTGTGTGTGTGGGGGGGGGGGGGGGGGGGGGGGGGTACTCAAAACAGAGCCACCCTGGCTAAAGTCTCCATTGTCAATCCAAAAATCGGACTTGTGAAAGTCCAAATGAATTCACATAAACACACACACACACACACACACATACACATCATGACATGCACACACACACCTCATGACTGCTACAATCATTAAACCCTCGAGCAAGGAGTGTTTGTAGTCTGGCTACCTTCCAGTTCGGGCTTTCTGCCTGCTCCCCCACCCTTCTCCTGATCAAAGATGATCCCTTAAGGCGGGAGGGGAAGAACAAATCAGAACTAATTAGGGCAGATGTCACATGCCCAAAATAACACCATTTATGACACTACAAAACTGCTGGGAAAAAACAGCACTATTCAAGTGCCATGTTATTTTGATTTCTCGTTTCACCCCTTGCACTTAAGCCAACAGAAATGTGTAAAAAGACAGGGAGGTATCAGGTGGAGATGAACACAAATTAAGAGAATCATCAAGTGCTTAAATTTCAACTCCAGGTAAGGGGTTAAGCTAACAGTCAACATAACCTACATATGGAATTCGAGCACTCTTTATTTACAGCTGATATTAGTGCTTGACGAGACTATCAGCCTAAAGTATAAAAGCCACAAGACAATCATGGCCTTTTGCCACCAAAAATATGCTAGCATCTTATTTGTAAATATGTGTGTCCAATTATGACAGTGATGCATTTTGTCATTGACTGTCATGACACGTTAGATCAAAAACAGGAGCCATTTCAATGATGTCGCACAGCAGCAGTTGTCTGTTGTGAGGAGCTATCGAACAATAAGGGAACACAGCGCCGTGCTGAACCCACACACCATCCACATCACAACTAGGCAATTTGCATTGCATGAACCATAGGTTGGCAGAATGACGAATGGACGACAGACATCTGTGACTGCAAAAGAGACATTAGCTGATCGGGGCCGGATGCCCCCCCTAATCCCTAAACACTAACCCCCCAAAAAACACTTGACTAGCATGAAATCAACTTGATGATTGGTTGATTCATGCCTGTTAAGTGGATACCCCAGTTTCTTTCAACCGAAAGCCCAGAAGGTAAAACTGAGCATATATCACAGAAAAACTCAAGGTCATTCCCTGCTGTGCTGAATATGACAACAGTATCGCCATAAATGATTTTAGTATTTTATGGGTAGATAAATGTTCACTGTACAGAACCACCACACAGAGCCCCTAAAAAAGCACAGTACCACAGGAGATGTCCATGTGGATATGTCTATCGAGATGTGTTTTATGGGATTTTGGAAAAATGCATGTCAGGACTGCATAGAAAAGGCAAAAAGATGCAACATTTAAAGCATGCCAGAATTTAATCTATGAAAAAGAAAAACTGTATACCGTACATTATTAACAAATTACAGCAATATTGTTTTTTTTTCTCTTGCTCTAAATCAACATGCAACATTATTATTAACAACTAAATTGAGATAAAAACAAATTCTAATAAATGTTGGTCTCTACCACTAACAACTTAAGTCTGTCTGTCTGCAAAAAGTATTTCTCCTTCAAACTATGTGTACTTATTTAATTTCACAGTAATTACTGTCTAAAAAGCAGCAGCAGTAACAGCAGCATTGTGCTCTACAACAGCCATGTGTTTTATTGGGCCACACTGGTGGCACTGGTTGGTTGGTGGACTAGAGATTGAAATATTGCCTTTGAGGATTTAGGGTTTAAGGATAATGCAACAGCATTGGGATGTCTGTCTTTGAGGATTCAGGGTTTAGGAATAAAACGGCTCTGGGATATCTGTCTCTCAGGGTTCAGGGTTTAGGGATAATGAGACACCATTGGGATTTTTGTCTTTGAGGGTTTAGGGTTTGGAAATGGGACACTAGGATTGGGATTTAGGCACTTACTACTGCTTTTGCGCTTTTCCTCATATTGCTTGGCAACTGCTTTGTCAGGGTAAATAACATGGACTTGTCACATATAACACATACGCACGATAAATAGCTTCACACTTGCCTGCATCACACTTGCTTGTTATAAACAAGTGACGTGCACAGCTGGAGCATCACATTCAAATGATATCTTACAGATTCATGAGACAAACATATACTGTACAAACATAGTGGATGGTATGACACATCAGTGCACAAATTACAGCAATCTTTGTTTTGTATGTGTAAAAATATCCCCAACTGAACGAACACACACACACACACTCACACACAAATAAACAAACAAAACAAAAAGTGGCATTTCATAATTATGGAAATATTTGTTGTGTGTATATAAAAATCCCCAACCAACACCCCAACCCCATACACACACACACACACACAATTGCTCCTCCACTAATCCCACAGCTTCTGAGGTGTTCCCACCTTCTTGTACGAGTTTCAAGCCCCCCTGCAGTGACTCACTAAAGGGACTGTGGAGCTGCATCAGCAGGCACAGGTTCCCCATGGCTGTGCAGCTCTTTCGAGCCCCACTCCTCCACCACACATGCTGCAAACCCCGTCTGCACAGTCCCCACACCCACATCCATTCCCTATGCCTGTGTGGCTCTCAGGCGGATGGACACTTTATATTATTCACCTCTCACAATAAAGTACTAAGGTATCATCATCCTGTAGAAGGAAACCTTGACCTTTGTCAATTATTGGGACATCTAATCTGAGCTCGATTTCACCTTTACTATATCCGTTATTTTCCCTTCCTCCAGTGTGGCCCAGAAGAAAGACCAGAAGGTAAAACTGAGCTTGTATCACAGAAAAACTCAAGGTCATTCCCTGCTTACAATGACAATCGACACAAGTATCGACACAAATGATTTTAGTATTTAAAGGTAGATAAATGTTCACTGTGCAGAACCACTACACAGAGCCAATAAAAACGCAGAAGATGCAACATTTAAAGCATGCCAAAATCGAACCTACGAAAGGCACCTCTATACAATATTAACACATTACAGCAATATTGTTTTTTTTCTCATGCTCTAAATTAACATGCAACATAATTATTAATGACAAAATTGACTAGATTGAAATTAATTGTCATAAAAACTTGGTCTCTACCCCTAACAACTTAAGTGCCGGTCTGTCTGCAAATACTATTTCTTCTTCATGCTATGTGTACTTATGTAATTTCACAGTAATTACTGTAACAAATTTTGACAGTATCCATGTGGCACGCGTCACCCAATGGCATCACCAGTTAACAAAGGGAATGGCTAAATCTGATTCAAACCGCAGCAGCAGTAACAGCAGCATTGTGCTCTACAACACCAAGTGTTTTATTGGGCCACACTGGTGGCACATTACAAGGAATTCTCTCATGACGAGTGCCACATTTATCTTATCAAGTTCAATCAAGCGCAACATCTACATAAGAAAGTTTAAAGTTCATAAGGAAATAAAAAATGAAAAGAGCCCCCACAAGGGAATAGCACTAAGGTAAAGGGAAAGAGTGCACACTCCATTGCACAGCATGAGGGGTTCATATGTCTCTACGCAAATAAAGGGAATATCCAAAAAAGTTTCATAAATGTTTCTTTTCATTTCATTCCCTTCCTTCCCCTTTCCTTTGATATACTTGGGGAAAGAAAGGAACCGAGGAGGAACAGTTACTGTATGTTAATGCTTAATGATTCTAAGCCACCATTCTGCCAGTAGCTTTGCAGAGAACGGCAGCAGTGGATTTAGCATATTCTGCTGTTAACGGCAATCACACAGACGCTTGGAGTAACGGTGAGAAGGAAGGCCCCTTGGGAAGCTTATTTGTTAGAAAAAAAAAGAATGATTATACTGCTTGGGTGTGACCTGACATCCAACTAGTGGATAGGAAAAAGCGAAAAGGAAAAAAATGGGTCTTTTGAAGCACTTTTAATGATCACCACAGGGTACGTGAGGCTTCCCAGCCTCCGGCTTCAGAGGAAGCAAAATGGAGATGGGTTAAAAAGGGTGCTCATGCTCTTGACCTCCAGAGAGTGAACGGCAAGAGGCATTGTCACATGGGAGCGCTCCTACTCTACAATAGGGCCTCTGAAAAAAAAAAAAACACACTAATTGAAATGACTGCGTACGGGCAACCGCTGCTCTCTGGTACCGTGTCATGTAAACAGACTCTGGGCAGACTGAGTGGAATCTTCCGGTAGATGACACACAGTCACACAGTGCTGCTGTCAGCAGTCAAAGAGTCAAGAGTGCCTGTCAGCCGGCAACGCCGTTGGAACTCATACGGAGACCCAGGCTGAAGAAGGGAAAAGAATATAAGAGCATAGAATAATGAGGTGTTTTTATACCCTGTAATGAGGCCCTGAGGTGTTTCAAAGACCTAACCATCTGGGGGAGGGGAGTCTCTCTTCCTGTGACTGGTCATGGATAGCATCATGATGCTACTGCAGGTCACTTTTGTAGGTTTTTATTCTGCCACAGACACGGTGCCTACCAGAAATTTTCACTTGATAGTTTACCAGCTGGTTTGGGTGTTACTTGATTAATAACATGTTGGTATACTGTACTAGTGATGTTTTTGCAAAAAGAAAGAATAAAACTTGTACATAAACAAGCTAATTGTGTGTGCTTTGGTGTGAGGCTACTTACGGATACAATGGCAGCAAAGGTTTCAATGCCTCCTGTAGAGAGGGTAATGTAAGGAATCAGTTCAGCTCCAAAGCCTGCCTCTTCAAAGATCTTATTGGTGTAATACCAAATCTGTCAAAAGAGGAACAAAACATCGAATGATCAGTCCAAATGTGTGATGCTGAACGAATCAAGCAGAGCTGTGGTTCACAGGAAATTATTCACAGTAAAAATCTAACACGCATAAAAACACACTGTGGATGTCAATGAGTAGATTAGATCAGATGATGTTAAATAATTCCACAATCGACAAGCAACAAAAATTACCAAAAACTATAAAATGACACCCCCACACCCACAAGAAATGCAACCCATTTTACAAAATGGATTTTAGCTCCTATTTCTGCAAATAGAAAAATATGTCATAACTACCGGTAATTAAAAAAATACAGTATGTGGTTATTATCTGACTAATAAAAGTCAATATTTCGTTTCAGTGAGAAGCTACTGTTTCCATGCATACCACCATGCATACAGCAGATACTATTATACCTATGTGTTGTCATTGCCTTGATGGAGCTCCATTTTCTACACCGCTGAGGCAGAAAAAACTCATTCTGGCATTATAGATTGACATAAAGATTTTAGATCTTTATGTAAATCCATAATGCCTTCTGCACATCATACCTCACACAAGTGATTCAGAGGTGCTCACACTATTCTTTTACTTCTGCCCCTCTTTCCCAACACACACACAAAAACAAACACACACGCACACACACACACACATATAGATACATACTACATCAGAGAGCCTCATGGTTGACAAAATCAAAACATTTCCCAGGACTGAAATGATAGGAAGATAGGACTATTAGAGGCGCCACTTGCTGAGTGTTCAAACTCAGCACGGAGATGGAAAGGAAATGTGTTTATGATTGGGTCTGCCAGTCTTGGTTCGTAGTGGCACAGACATTGTGCCATTATCATAGTGTTATGGAGCGCAAGTAAGAGGGAGAGGCAGTCCCCTGTTGAGGGGTCCATTCTAGGGTTGTGATTGAAATTGCCTTGGCTGGTAATGTGAGCGTACCAATTTATGTGCACACAAAGCCTTCAATAAGCGGTCAGATTCTCAGCCTGGAGAAGTGGTGCTGTGCTATATTTTCAGCTTAACAACAGGATAATGAATAGCAGTTATGCTTCTGACAGAGCATCAAAAGGATGCTATATGATTTTTGTAGGTGTAAGGACAAGTGTTTTTTTTTACTGTTTTAAAACACAAACAAAACAACACAAAAACCTATACAGGTAATATTTTTCGACTTACTGTTTACTTTTCCCTGGACTACCTGATCTTCAATTCAACTGCTTTCTCTCATGAGACACTTAACTCGCGGTCTATGAGAAAGTTCCTCTTTGATTTTAGGTATAAATAATGAAATAACTGAAGATTTGAGCAGACTTTGCCTGCTAGCCCATGCTCTTTCTTATGGTAAGTATATTTCGCCTGCCACACGGCTATATTCAAATGGACGCCTGAACGTGATCAAGGCCATGGCTGGAGCAATAAAGAGCATGAGTACCTGAGAGAGGCTTACACAAAAGCTCTTTCTGCAGTGCGAAACCAAGTCTTTGGAGATGTGCATTCCATCGTGTATTGTACCAGCATCCCAATTTACATCCAGCACCATAAGAACTGCATAAGAAACTCACTCTCTCCCTTGCCCCTGCAAACATATTCTACATGTGTAATAATAATTTATCATCTCAGTGTATAAATGATTCCCACAAGGCAAAATCAGCTGTTGTCTAGCTGTTAACTTCTCCCTCCATGGTACATCTAGATTGCTAGTCTATACTTACACAGTTTTCAAGCAAATTTGTTTTTGGCCAAATAAAGATTTTTAAGATACCTACAGTAAGATACCATAAAGGTATTAGTAAATGAGGCCCAGTGTCTGTTTATAGCACTGAGAAACCCGACATAAGAATAGCATGCAAAGACTGTTGGACCTTAAGGTCTCAGAAGCATTCAAATTGGCAGGGCCTGGCAGAGGTTGGCACAGTCTAAAAGAACTGGCTTGTAACCGCTGGAACAAACACACAGAAACCATGGAGACACCTGGCACAGGTGACTGGATCATGCAAAAATAAGTTCATTCACAAGTTGTGAAAGTCAAACATGAGAAGGGTTTTGATGTTAAAAATACATGATTTCACATAATGGCACTGGAGAAGACCAAATATCTAGACCATTGACCTCCTGTCAGGTTTATAAACACAATGCTGATAATTAAAAAGGTACAGTACCAACAAAGGCATTATGTTCCATAAAAATGTTTTTTTTTATGTTCCATAAAAATCACATGATTTATGTGACATTAACTATCCATATTCAATATCAAAGAACAAGCTACATGTAGTTTTGTAATTTTCCTGTGGTCAATGATACTTGCAGACTGACTACCGAAAGACTACAGATGAAGGCGCTAGCAGGTGGACAATATGTCATCTAATACATGTACAACTAGCTTTCCTTTTCAAGTACTGAATTATGTATTACCATCATATATCACTGTCCTCATTATTCCACACATGCTCTGGAAACACATCACTAGAGACTGAAGACAGGCGATACATTTCAATTATTTCTCCAAACAGCTTTTAACAGCAATGTCATTTAATGTCTCAAAGAATCAATTATTGCCGAAGGACAATACAATACCGTCGATATCTCACGCGACATATACATAATGTGAGGAACTGTACCGAGTCACGTGTGAATACAATTGATTTCAGACTGTATAGCATTACAAATGGTGTCATTTACAGAGTACAGAGTACAAGAAATAAATAAAAGTGATATTTTATTATATAATATACTATGTGAACTTGTGGACTGTTTGCCTCCACCCATGGTGAGGCATGGGTCAGACCGGTACTTACCGCATTGAGGCCACACAGCTGGTAGCTCGCCATGGTGACGATAACCGTGATGACCTGCCAGCGGACACTGCGGTTTCGAAAAAGATCAAGGGGGGACACAACCACAACCGTGTTCTGGGCCCGGCACTCGGCATGGACCTCTTCGATTTCCTTCGACACGTCCTTCTTGCCGAGAAAAGCCTGGAACGCTAATTTACACACATTACACACATTAGCAATTGATCTCCATATTCAAAGTGAATTTCACATGTAAACAATCTCATAAACAAACATAGAAAATATCTTACAGACAGAAACAATTATTATTGACAACTGAACCCCCACTTTACACACCAACTCTCCCCTCTTACGGTTTCCCTAGAAAAGGTCAATGAATTTAGCTCAGAATTATACGGATTTGCGAAAAAAATTTGCCCTTTCAAACAATCCTATCACATCTAGCAGGGGCGAAACACAAGCCTTCCTTCTGCTAGACCCTCTGTCAAACCACAGATAGAGCCAGATGAGCAATGCTACAGCAGGATCTCTGTAGTAATTACTGGCTCCATTCGTCAGGACACCTCTGTCAGACAGTGAAATAGTGAGCATTAAAGGCCCTGAAATCTCATTACATGCGGAGTACAGGGGAACAAACTGACAGCTTTTTATGAGAGAATGTCAGAAGCAGGCCTTTTCATTTTTTATTTATTTTGCATGAGGGGACAACATGTCATTTCTCACGCTGGATAACATGTCATTATAAGAGAATGTGTGTGTGTGTGTGTGTGTTTGTACAGGTTTGTGTGTTTCTCTGTGTGTGTGTGTGTGTGTGTGTGTGTGTTTGCATCAGTGACTACGTGGGGGGGAAGTATGTGACAGAGAAGGTAGCAAGCTGCATTTGAGAGATGAACTCCAATGGAGGACCTAAGTGATGATACCATTTATCAACAGCATGCAGCATCTAACAACAATCTTCTAAGTGGCATCCAACAAGCAGCGAAATCAAACGCATCAGTGAGAGAGAGTGTTGCGTGGGCAAGTAATGGTGATAAAAATCACACCAGACAGAGGCAAAGAAAAATTACCTAAACTCCTATGAGTGAGAATACTGTGTCAGAAAAAGGAAAAAAGTACAACAAACAAAAATATACTGCAGGCAAAAACTGTGTGGATTGAGGCATAAGTCCAAACCGAGAAAAGACAAGGAGTAAAGACATGCTGTCATTATCTATCTATCTATCCATCTATATACAGTATCTATCTATCTATCTAGCAATCTATCTAGCAATCTATCGATCTATCTATTGATCTATCTATCTATCTATCTATCTATCTATCTATCTCTCATGAAACTGTGTCTCCTATGTCCTTACACAGACTCCTGTGAAACTTAATTTTCCTGTCATGTGCTTACCTAGTGGGTGGTCCCATCATCAGAGACAGATGCTGGGTTGAACTGAAGATTGGATGACAGTCCCCAACATAGTGCTAATTAAAAGACACACCTGTAAATTACCCTGAGACATGGCGCTTGTTGATTCACCTCTCATCTAGACGTCTCAGTGACATTCCACTAATCTGGCCTGATTTGACTTTGCCATCTGTTTCATATTACCATGATCTGTTTCATTTTCTTTTTACTGTAGTTATGTGAGGTAAACTTAAGCTCAAAGCACTATTATTTGGCAGCCTGTTGGAACACCAGTTATGTTAAGGACTATCATGTGACCCAGGTTTGAACCTCACGTTGCAAGGCTGTTTCATTTTGAACAGTGGCTGCTCAACGACTTGGGCCTTGGGTTATTTAGCAAGAATGTACATTTCAGTGTGTACTGTGTGCATCATCTAAGATCTCTAAGGCCACTTTCAGGAAAATTACCAGAAGGGGAAACTGTTTTTCTGAACTTGTATGTATGTGTTGGAGAGACAACAAGATACCCCAGACATTTTCTAAGCCTGGGGACTATGGTTAAACCAAAAGTGCTTTGGGCGATGGGAATAGACATGTCCACCACAGTCTAGGAATTTACTGCCACATACTTATCTTTTAAAAGGTGTAAAAAAAAATAGTGAAATTATGAATGTTGTCTGTCTAAAGGGGTGTAGAATGAGGTATAACAGTAATAGGCATGTGTGTAAGAGGGAGGGATTGTGATAGAGATGGGGATGGCTATACAGTATGAAGGTAATACAATGGTGTGGACAAAGGCAACAGTTATGCCATTAGCACTACCCCCACAGAATAACAAGGGGCACCCAAGAGCAACAGTGGAAAGGAAAAACTTCATACTAAGGAAGACATCTTGGGCTGAACCACGACTCAAGGGGCCAACCCAACTACCCAAGGTACTGTTGTATGTGAGGAGGGGGAGGGGGGCAGCTGGCACTGCAGTGTTGGGGAGGACAGTGTGCTGCGTGAATGTGGGGAAGGAGCTAGCTGATGAATTAATGGGGAGTGATGGGTAGTGTACTGTGTTATGGTGTTCAAGGGTCACAACCAAAAAACTACAGATAAGTCTGTATATGGAAGGCACACACTAGCTCTATATGCAGTCATATGATTTTTGTTAGATGTATGCAATCTAAGAATTTTTTTTTTAATTCTAGAAAACTAAGCACTCTTGTATTGAAAACTGTTGCTAACTCAGGTTCAAACGGAGCTGCTTAATCTACAAAATGTCCTTGACAACAAATGCAGACTTAAGTTAACATCATCTGTATGCATTCTGCATGACTGTTCAAGGCCATTTATAAGAAATATTAAGCCATTACACAATCTGTGTGTTTTTGTAAACATTTTAAACATTTGGGGTTGAGGTGATGGTTAATACAGCGGCAAATATCACAGCAGCAGGCCCCTGGGCAAGACTTGGACATGATCCAAATCTTTTACTTCACTGACTGGGATCCAAAGCCATTTAGATCATATTACATAAAACACTTGTAGGAGAATAGGGCAATCAGCACAATATTTCGAGCCAAAATGTTTTGTGTAGGAACACAAAAAAAGCTTGAAAGGTTGATGTACGTAGACCCGTCAGGGTACCTAAATTTCAGTGATCATGACAACCAACTAATGATCATGGAAAGCTAACATCAGAACATAAAAAATTTACATTGGAGTAAACAACATGCAAATTTTTGCTTTGCACTGCAGTCCTTCGCCATCCATGCAAATTATCTACAGTATTACATTCCATGTTATTGCCTAAACTATGGTGGAAAATGGGTTAGTCAATTCACTTTTTCACTGCAGTCCATCTTTGTTTTTTCATGTGTGTTTCATGTTTGTTACACGTCATTTCAGCTAGGTAAATCATGTAATCACTTCTTTTACCTTTTTTCTTCCAGTACCTGTAGCCACATCCCATCTTGCGGGCTAAAAAGCATCTGATCTCATGATCAGACTATGGCAGTAATTGGATAAATCCTTTTAACAGTCTGGTTCTTGGAAGAGTTTGTGTGTGCAGAAAGCCAGGATCTAGAGCCAAACAAAGCTCCCTTTTATGTACAAATGCCGATTAATCAACCAAAGGAAGCACAATCCCTCCTTTTAACACTAACGCTATGAGAGACAGCTTGGTTTAGAAGTCAAAGGCCTGACACCTACGTCTAAGAACGAGCCGTGCATCTGTTCCCACTCACTGTAAATAACCCCTTTTATGTCTCAATGAAGGCAAACCAATTCTAGGAGATGTATGTGTATGGAAACTCTCTCAGAGGATGCATAAACTAAATAAAAAAAGAGTGAATGACATGTTTTGATGGGTCATTGAGACTTGTATTGAGATGGATGCACCATGATCAGATGTTATCAAAAGATAATGGCCGGGTTTCCCAGATTGGAGCGCTCTTTAAGAGCTCTCATTGGCCAGATTAGCGCTCCAAAGAAGATCTTAGCGTTAAGAGCTTCTTAACGATTCTGGGAAACCCGGCCAATGTCAGTAAAAGAGCCATCTTTTTGATTTGACAGGCCTTCAACTGCTGTTCAACCCCATTCTGTCAGGGCGGGCCTTTTTTTCCCCAAGCCGAGTCTATGAAAACAAACCCAAAGTTCAAAACCCTCTTATGGGTGTGTGCTTGCGTATGTGTGTGTTTCTGTGTGTGTGTCCTTCATGTAGCCAACACAGCTGGTATGGGTGAAGCCAGTTCCCCTTACCCTTCTCGGCTCTGGCCTCATCCCGTCTCTCCATCAGCAGGAAGCGGGGGCTCTCAGGCAGGAAGGGGAGCACGCAGAGCTGCAGCACGGCTGGCACTGCCAGGAAGGCAAACAGTATACTCCACCTGGACTTCTGATACGAGAGAGAGAGAGAGAGAGAGTTAGACATCAAAATTTGTGAGATTTTAAACAAAATTCCCCCATCCACACTCACTCGCACATGAAGGATATTGATAAGATTTACTGAATGATAACACTTACCATCGTCATATATTATCAGATATGCTGGAATTTAGCTCTGCGTTACCTACCATTTGGACAGGTCCCAAAATGCAATGTTGCAATGTTATCTGTGTAAATACAATGGCTAAACGTAGTGCGTGTGTGCTTGCATGTGTAGGAAAACTATACAAATATCCACAAAATGGCCGTTTATAATATTTTTAGGTGTTGTGGAAAATTTGTAAGACAAATAGTAGCTGAACCAAAGTGTAAGTGATCGTTAATGTGAAAAATATGAAGTCTTATGTATAATGAAGTAAAATCACCCCCAAAAAAGGTGAGCTAACTCAATGTGACTCACAACTAAAAGGTAACTTTTTAAGACAAAAAACTGCTTTAGCTACATACTTTTACCAAATTGATTTTTGCTCAGGTCAGTGTGTTCTTTCAGTTGTAAATGTGGTCATTAATGGGTTAGGAATAAATCTAATTACTGGTTCTACTTATTACAAGTCTGGTAATGAATGTGTATGGTTTAAACAGAAGGAGATCGAGAAGGATAAAGGCTGAATAGTAACAGAAGTGATGCTAACTGAATGCACAGCACAAGAAGGTTCAGATAAGCTTATTGTTCATCTCATTTCTTTTCTGTGATAAGACTGGAAAAGACTCCAAATTTCTATCTGACAGAGAAACAAAAGTGTTGTGATCGAAATTGAGTTGGCTTGGCTCCCAGGTGTTTTGCTGAGGTCTGAGGCCAGGCCACGGTAAAAACTCAGCCACAATATAATGCTCTCACTCGGTGGTAGTGAAAAGGGATAACTCTTCTGCACTTGTCGTTACCCCCCAACCATAGGTTGCACATCAGAGGGTAATAACCTCAACACAACAGGTTGCAATCAGCCAACCCCTGGCAAGAGGTGCCTTAACCTACAATTTACATCTCAAGGTCATTGTGCCTACCCAGACACTGGGAATTTTAACCATAGATCACATAGTTGCCGCAAAGCTACTTTTTGTTCACTTCCACTAAACATTCTGGTGGATTTCTCCTGAGGCATCTCTGAGGCTTGCCACGAGACAGATGCTACTGGAGTCCAGATATTGGAACTCTACCCAAGGGAGGCCGTGGAGGCTCAGTCAGCCCTCCGCCAGCGTGCTCAGAACACCCACTCAATCAACCCAGTGCCAGGGTGATGCTAACTCTACATCCTTCCCACCAGCCAGCAAAGTGGGAGCACAACACACACACACACACACACACACAGCCAGATTAATAAGAGTAGGGGAGTAAGAGAGTGACTGAGAGTTTAAGTGAGTGAGTGAGTGAGTGAGATAGTGTGTGAGTGAGTGAGTGAGTGAGTGAGTGAGTGAGTGATTGACTGAGTACCTAGGTGACTGAGTGAGTGAGGGAAGGTGTGAGTGAGTGAAAGACAGGAAGACAGAGACCTGAGACAGAGATTCCATATTTGAGTGACTGAATGAGTCATTTTGTGTGACAAAATGATCCCTATATGTATATCCCTCTTCTACATTTGAAATTACAAATACAAACAAAAGTAGACACTTCAAAATGCTTCAAAGAACATAACAAAGAAAAAAAACAGGTCAACAAAGAGAAAATAAACAATGATTTGTGCGTCATCTGTGTGTTGTCTCTGCAGGCAAGAACGACAGCAGTAGCGTGTCACAGGTCATTGGGGAATGGATCTGGGCTCTTTGTGTGTGTGTGTGTGTGTGTGTGGGGTGGGGTCTGTTGGGGGGTTTGCTGGGACAGGATTGAGGTCAGTGACAGAAAACTTAAGAATCGGTGACGTCATTAGGAGACATGAGTCAGCAGTTCACAAAAAGTGCTAACTCATCCACACATGATTCTATACACAAACACACACACAAGTGTGTGTGTGTGTGTGTGTGTGTGTGTGTGTGTGTGTGTGTGTGTGTGTGTGAGAGAGAGAGAGAGAGAGAGAGAGAGAGAGAGAGAGAGAGAGAGAGAGAGAGGGGCAGACAGATACAGACAGACAGACAGAGAAACAGAAAGATTCTATGTGCTTTTTAGAGTCGGAATAGGCTGGACTTTGTCTCTGTGGGGACTCATAATCATTCCAGTCACTGTGAAAGCACTGTAAAGCTTTTGCCATTTGGAGCAAGGAGAAGCCCTAGCATAGCTGTTCTGGATCTCAGCTCTCCTAATCTCCTTACACGAAAGCCCTTCATTCGTCGCCTCTTCCTCTTCTCTTTTTCCTCTGCCCATGAGTTCATCCTCTGGCTCTCTGCCGCTCCCCCATCAAGCGAGGGCCCAATCCCGAAATACTCTGTCCCTGGGATTCGGTAGCGAAGAGGTTTGGCAGTCACTTCCTCTACATTCACATGCTCTTGGGTGTGTGAGGCTTTTTTTTTTTTACATTTAACTTTTTTAGAAGAACTCTTGATGTGCAAGGTTGGGGCACATCAAGTGAATGTGGGAAGTCACGTGAAAGAGAAAAGGCCCAGTCCAGAATCCTAGTGCAAAAAAAAGAAAGCGCTCATGGAACGAAAGAGCCAAGTTCATACTTGCCATGAACGGTCTGGAATGATGAATGTTTGAATCTGCATTAGGAGCGAGGGCGAATCTTCGGAAGACTCAGAGAGCTTCTCCTGGAAAGCAGACTGCCCTCATAAAATGTGTAAATATATTCTGGGGACCGACGAGGTGGATGAAACAGCCATGAAGCAGAAACAAAAAAAAAGGCAGGATAATGTGAGAACAATTTGCTGGTGAACAATGCCAATCTAAATTCCATTAAGTGCTATTCAACCATGCAAATAAGCTGAGTGTTATATCAAAAACCTGAGAAAAAGCCATGAGAGGTTGTGAGTAGGTTGTGAGCACAAACTTATTGAGATCTCAGGGTTTCAATGTCATAAATGGTATCATAGCAACCATAGTATCTTAGTATCAAATTAGTTTGAATCAGTATGACTAGTAGTAATTGCGTCAAGAAAGAAAAGAACCCATCAGCAAATCAGTCACCCAAACACACCTAGCAACCCCTGCCACAACGGAACACTGTGGCTACTGTCGATTACCTCTGATTACCTATGATTGGCCCAGATGTTCCATCATATAAATATGAAATAAACAGTAGTAATAAACGGTAGGTCTGTTTCCAACATTACCTGTGAAATGAGTTTCCCCAGACACGACTGAACAGACTCCTCATACAGCCCCAGAGGAAGCATGCAGTCTTAGCAAAGGGTTTCTTTTGACATGCCGGCAAAGCAGCCAAAAATTGTGTCAGTGTCAGAAAAAAAGGATAGGTCCAACAGTTAATTTAAGTATCCAACACCACTTCTACAGTAGGCCTATACATAAATACATTTCCTGCAACAGCTACTCGTTTGCTAGTGGGTAATAGGTCTTGATTAATACCATCTATAGAGCTATAAAAATGTAGATGTCTATTTATTTTATTTCTCTTTGGTGCTACATTATCCCCTCAATAAAACAAAGAGCAATAGAAGATTATGATCATTGATTTTTGCCTTGAGTTTAAACCAGTGGAAAACTGACTCTCCTATACTCTGCCTGTGACTAGGCAGTGAGCCAGGAAATTAGTGCTGAACCACGACAACCCCTGTACTGCTATTACAAAACTAATGGATTTCTGCTGCAAGGTGTTAGACACTCATTTGGTGTGCAGGGTTTGAAAAAGTGCCCATTCTCAAGCGCTGTTTAATTACATTATTACTCCGTGGCTGAAGCTTACTGCTTACAGAGAACTGTGAGATTATCTTAACAGGGCATTTAAACAGAACACTGGGGCTCTTTTTCCAACGCACGCTTTCAGTGCAGCACACACCCAGCAAACACCTGAACCACTTGATGCTTTTTTATGCCACTCAATTTATACGTTCTTTAAAGAGCACAATCATATCTGTGATTATAATATTACTAATTCACAATTTCGTTTTCTGCCATCATTAACGGAAGCAACCGATAGGAGTAAGAGATTATGGAGCACAGAGCATTCAGGGAACAGATGTTAACGTGGTGATATAAATATGGTCCCGTCTCATAGAGGAATGTCATTTTTAGATAAGCACAGAGTAATTTTGGAATGACTTGCAAAAATAGCTCAACTATTAAAGGGTTAAATATGCAGCAAAGAGGGAGGTGGAGAGAAAAAGGGAGAAAGCACAAGCTTGCTACAGAAATCCACCATTTCTTCCCTAGATCTATCCACGTGAAATGCAAAAAAAAATAAGTGAAAAGACCAGGCACCACGTCAGGATCACTGCAGGGCAGACTCCTGATTAAATCCAATTATGTCATATGAATCCTTTCAACAGTGCCACTCTAAGGTGCCAAAAAAGGTCAGGAAATTCATTTTCCTTGTAAGTGGAAAAAAAGTTTAGAGATTCTGAACTGTAGTCCATTAATTACAGCATTCTCACATGAGTCCATTCAGAGAGTCATTATCTATTGATTAGAGCTGAGTGAAGGGCAGCACATGGAGGTGAATGGCAATCTGTGTTACTTTGTGCAGAATGGGCAAGCTGAAGAACGCCTTTCTTCACTTGGCTGCACTCTGAAATCTCTTTCAGGAGCGGCCAATGCTGTCACTGGAATTGAGAAATCAGCGTGTGTATTTTTTTTAATCTCAAAGACAGGCCTATACTGGAGTGGCCTTCAGGAATGAGAAGCTGTGCAAAATGTCATTGTGGTGCATTATTGTGGATACATTATGTAGGTATACATTATGTAAATGCTACAAGACTGAAGTTGGCTGACCTAAAGGACATGGAGAGTTTGACCAAAATCACACTGAAAAGAATGTCACTTGAGTATCACAAGTTATTTGCTGTGTAAGGTTATCCACATCTCAAAAAACATATACAGTATTCACATACATACTGTAGACAGACGTGATTCCGAAAAAACTTGGTAAAATGTCAATAAAAAAAAAATATTATTAACTATTCAATTGTTATCGTTGTTTTAGGGGGAATAGATTCCCATTTGAAATTTGATGTCTTACATGTCTTAAAAAAGTTCTGCAATCTGCATTTCGCTGAATAATGTTTAAAACAATACAGAGGAACACTTTGTACAGTGCACTATAATGTTCTTTAGAAGTCCTTTATTTTTTTTACATCATTTTTATGCTTTTGAATACCTTCTTGAGCTGGTGAAATTGTGTTTGGACAAGAATGCTCTTCAAATACTGACAACTATCGTTTCTTTTTTTGTTGTTGTTGTTTATATGTGAAACAGCGTGTTTTACAGTTTTTCTCGATTGGTTTGGCTCATTTCTTGAAACCGAGATGACATTCTCAAAATAACATGGACAAATCTCCAAACCACCTTGCAATTGTTCACAACAGAAAGTCATTTCTCATTGATTTCATCAAATTGCAAATGCCTTAGTACATTTGTCAATTGACTCAATGCATGTTTGCAAATGGTTCTGTACAAGTAGCCTACAGTTAGCACAATGAGCCCACATTTAGCACATTTTCCAAATAAATAGATCTTGCTGATCTAAACTGATTAGTTGATTTTTCAGTGTAATGGTCGCTCTCTCCAAAACATATCAGCAGGATTTCATTGTGTAAGTCATCATATGCACAATAGTCTGTTCAATTGTCAAAATTAGTCAAGAATATAATGCCATGAACCTCATCCATGAATTTCTTGTAGCATTTGAAAAATTCATGACAGTAATTGACAATAAGGTCAATTGTCCTTTAGCAAACAGGAAGGTTTCCAGATCTCAGGTGGCCAAAATTTAGTTTAGTTACCTGACAATAGCTGTTTACATATGACTGTGAATGTTGCCAAACATGTATATATAGAGATGGCCAGGGCCAGGACCATTTGCAGTTTGAAAAAAGAAGAACCTCACCAAGTAAATGAACAAGGGCAACTTCCTGCTATAGGAAGATGAAGAAATAGAGAGATTTGAGGATGCAAGGTGGTGGAATAGGGAGAAGAGGCAGAGGACCACAAGGACACAATACTGTCCCGTACAAAATTCAGGGTATAATTATAGACCATGTCGTAAACCATCGCCTCACAATGCGGTATAAGTCGCTGAGTTCTGTCTGTCTCTATAGTCTTCTCCATCATCAAAACCTTTTGCAATATATTCTAACAATATGTGTTGTCATATATGAGAAGGATGTGGCCATACACACCCCCAGTTTAGGCCCCTACAACACTCAAATACCAAAGATTGTCATTTTGCACAGTCTTTATACTGATCTGGTCCAGGAAAATTAGAGAGGTCTCCAAGGGCCTGTCCTACCACTCATATGTAATAGTGTGGGACAATGTGAATTTCAACCGCTCATCATAATTATTCTTGTTTTTTTGTTTGTGTTTATATTTATGCAAGTACAGAATACTGCTATCATCTATGGAAGTAACTTTATGTTTCTCCAGTTGCAGTTCCAGTTGTACCTCTGTGATAGTGACAAAACATCTAAGCATTTTGACTTGCAGTGCTTACACAATGCCAAAGGGACGATGCATTTTGGGGGCACTGACTACTTACATGAGAAAGATATTTAGTTTTGACACATGGATAAACTGTTTTGGGAGAGATATGAGCTTTTGCAGGGGATCCATGGTGTTGTACTAAACCATCCAGGTTATTTTGACAAAAGCACTAAATGAATGCACATGTGCCAACGCAATTGAGAAGGATCTGTGCTATTTTTACTGTACTGACCATTTATATGGGAAAGGAATCTGCCTTTGAAGCATGTATGAAGAGTTTTGAGAAAGATATTTGATTTTGCTAGTGAGCTATAATGTTGTGCAGAACTGTAAGGCTGTTTGGCCAAATGACCTTATAGTTTTAAGAATGTCATCTCGGTTTCAAGAAATGAGCCAAACCAATGGAGAAAAACTGTAATTGGTAGTCTGTGTTTTTTATTTGTATGTGTTTTCAATTGTTTGTGCTACCATTATGTTTTCCTGCTGCAAGACACGTTTCCCCCTCAGGGGACAATAAACTAGAAACTATACAAATCACCTTGGAAATGAAGACCCTTTTAAGTTTTTTTGAGACACAGTGCTGGCCTCAAATTTAAAAATGATCAAAAATCTCTCATATAATCATTAAACAAAATCCAGTTTCAACTGATTTGTTGCCTGTGTTGTTTGTTCGATTTGAGACATGCAGACATAAAGCCACATAGAAGCACACACACGTAAAACCTGATCCTGAATCTACGTATTTTGCAGCAAGTGGGACATGTTGGAGTTGAGTGGAGGAGGTTGAGGGACATGTTACAGCTGGATGGAGGAGGTTGAGGCTGTGCTTTTACGACAGCTAGGTGTCGTTGCTCTGCCGGCTTCTAACACACACACACAAACACACACAGCCAGCCACACACAAGGTTCCTTTTGATTAAGTTATTGGATTTCTACTGTGTATGTTGTCAAAAGGCTAGTCAGTAGCAGTAGCAATGAAGGTGGCCCTTTACTAGCGTGCTCCCTCTCATCTTGGTCATTAATCACTTAAACACACATTGATCGACTTGCAGCACTACAGAAGCAAGTGACTCAGTGAGAGCCCAGCATGCACCCACCACCCAAAACCCATCCCCCTACCTATATCTTGTATGTTACTCGTATATATATATATATATCCCTCCCTCCATCCCCTACATGGATCTTTATTAATACTGCAATAGGCAGACAGCAGAGATGAACAAAATGATGAGAAAGGAGAGAAGAGAAAGGCATAAAATGGAGCTGTCAAGATGACACCCCCACCCTTTGGTGATCTCATTTAAAATAATAGGCCAGTGGAGTCTGAAGGATTCACATCACTGCCTACCTGAGAACCTAACTACTATCTGTGGTCTGCTCAACAAAATGACAGCTCCATTAACGCCTTGACAACACGTGTACAAACTGAGCGACTATTCGACATTTGAACAGGAAAATATGATGCAAAAAACGCTTGTGTATTTTGCATAGGCAGACGTGCGTGTAATTGATCCAAGGTATACAGAGATGACACTATGAGGAATGCCAGTAAGGCTGACAGTTCATTCAGCTTCAGGGAAATGTGATCTTTGGAGGGACCATGATAAGAAGATGGATGGAGGCTTCATTTGAAGGAGAAGGTTCTGAGGTGGAGAGTGGCAGACACAGAGAGGGGAATAAAAAAGGTGACTGCTGATGAGATCTAAAACAGTACCAATAGCAGTCAGTCACTCATCAGACTCCTGTCATTTAACTACACCTTCTCTGCTACTGTGCCACGTAGCTCCCTTGCACTCACACACAGACTTATTAATGAACACACACACACACAGGCACACGCACACTTTCCCATCTACACACATACACACACCTACCCAAATAAAAATGCCACACTAAGAAGAATCCTGTGTGAAATGTCAAATTTTTTGTCAAATAATTATTTGTTGTTCCCTGGGGGAATTTATATCAGCAGATTGCCCAAGACTGCTCTTTTCCAACAATTTTCCCCAAACCATTTCCCACTCCCTTTTCCCGTGACATATCCTGCCATTTGATTAACCTGTGCAATCTGCTGGGAATTCAGAGGAGAGAGGAAAGGAGAAAAGGGTTTCTGGGCTTCGATGTGGCATCAAACACTGAGCTGACTTGTGGGGAGGAAATATTCCATCTGCGTTCTTCTGTAAGTGTGTGTGTGGGTGTGTGTGTGTGTGTGTGTGTCAGAAACAGGGGCACCTTTTTCCCCTCACTGCAAAAAAAATTGAAAAATATTCAAAGCACCTTCAACGAGAGGTTTGCCAACTTTATCCCAATGTTGAAAAAATAAAAAAATTGGCTGCCCCGCTAGCACAAGGACTAGGTGCTGCTGCCAAATATCTTACTGCCAGGGTCAGCGACTACAGAAAACACTACGCATTAAGACTTTTAAACATAGACCATTATGCACAACCTTAGCCTCTGTTGTCAATGCATCATGGATGTATGTGCAATGGTTTCCTGGTATCTACCAGAAATTTACGGACTAGAGGTCGTCAAACCGTCACTGCATGTGGTTACAGGTCCCAGTGACAGTGAACAGTGTCACTATGTGTTAGCGGTGGCTGACAGTCCACAGGCCACCTCTTTGATAAATGTCACCCAGGAAAGGGTTTACTGCCATCCGGCCAGCAATCTCCAAATGGACTTGGAGCAATGAACTTTAAAAGTCAACTCTGGAGGTGTCATAGATGAGTGCGGACTGAGATTAATTAAACAAATCTCGGCTAAATATTTTTCTTGGAGATGGGATGAAATTATCTGAAAAAGAATTTGAAGGATGCATAGAGGGTGAAAAAACACTTACGAAATCCAGATATCCTGTGAGTTTGACGTTTTTATATGTTTATAATGGGTTTGTTGGCATTCAGGTTTGAAATGTGGAACACTCTGTCATTCATCATCCTATCCTTCTCTCTCTTCCTCTCTCTTTCTCAGCTATGCATCTTGTTATCTGTGTTCACACACAGCTTTTCTTTCCATGATACAGACTATGGATGTGATGCTGCACAGGGGATTTTCCAAAAGAATGTCTGACCTGAATACCTTCAAGATTGATTATTGGATTCTCCATCATGCCAGGCCTCATAGGGCAATTATTCATTCATATTCATTCATAACATATTCATAACATATTAATTATTCATTCAAGTCATTATTCAAGGTCATTATTTGTCCATAGGTCATACAAAAAGAGAAACAGTATTTTTCTTACCATGCAAGCTTAAGCTGAACATGATCTAAAGTGTAATTTCATGTCTGTCTCTTGCCAAGCCAGCATTATATAAAAAACATACTACTTCACACTTGATTTCTCCTTCACCGGTGCCTCTTGACTTCTGCATTACTGCACAATCGAACATCAATTAAAAGCCGTTACATGACATAGCCCATCTCAGCGAAGCAGCGTGTAGCGCTGCCTGCCAACCACTCTCCAAAAGGAACTATATGTATTCGCGGAAGAATGGTTATTACAATACACTATTTTATTTTTAAAGTGCATGGTGGTATGCGATGAAATCTTATAAACAATTTACTTAAACAGTTTTAGATAAGCAATAAGCCAATCGAGTCCGTGCGTATATGCTGTGCGTACTCTGCTTCGCATTAGCTGTTCTAAAACCAGCGTATACGCACGGCCTCTCATGGCTTATTGCTCAATCAATATTACGACATTATAAAGCTCTGAAGACTTCTTGCCATCATGTAAATATTCATCATGTCGAATCAGTTTAATTAGCAAAATGGGAAAAAAAACTTTAAAATTCTAAAGGTCTGTACACATTACTAAGCATGCCTAGTAACACCACATATCAAACTATACAATTAGATTTTTTTAAAGCCTGTTTGAAATCACATTTCAGAGGCCATCTTCGGGGTCATCTGTATGCTGCCATTCTGGGGTTTGGGAAGAGCTGGAGTGGGGTTATGAAATAAAGCATTAAGACTTGATCTGAATCACTAAACAGGGATTAGTGGGTGATTGGGAGTGTTATATGAGCAACCCCAGTCTGCTCCACGCCCTTGAGAGTGCTGACTTCCCTAACACACTGCCTTGGCCTGTTAATGAAGTGTCAGATAAATTACCTATAGAGATGGAGCATTTACCATCAGTAGGGTAGAGATTAACACATAGAGACACAAACACCAAATATATAACACCTGCAGTATACACTTCATTGAGGGGCACACACACACAGCAAATATCTATGGTCCGGAGTGAACTTAACTCACCCACCCAGCGGGCTGTTTATGTTAAAAAGCGACCTGAAATTTGGAAAGATATTAATGATGCCCGCAGGGATATCCCTGAGGTTAAAATGTCCAAGGCAAGCTCGTCAAAGGCTGACATTTTATAAACAGGGGAGAAAAGGCCATGGCCAACTCATTAGTGTTAGACGGAAGTGATCTGTTGGTTAGCTGATGTGCGAATGCAGATAGAGAAGGTGTGCTTCCCCATGGTTTCACTGATTGAATCTCTAAATGTACACTGAGGGTCTCCACGAACCAGCTCAGACAAAGTGCGGTGCACTTCACTTTTGACGTTCTATTCATTTAGATTCCATTGTTTTCCATGCCACCAGCTGTGAACTCTGCTACTGGACTGATTGCAATTCTGGTCTATTTTTGTCAGAGCTGGTCAATGAAATCAATTTGTGATTCCAAACACAACTATGAAGTGTACTGTGTGCTCCACATGCATCCAGTGTGTGTGGGTGGGGTGGGGGGCTCCATAAAAGCTATCATCATATCATCTACCCATCACCTTATTAGTGCCGTATTAAGTAGGGTTGGGACCTCAGAGGTATTTCTATGTTCGACCATTTCACAACCTTATTGAACAATTAATTGGCCATTTGCTAAAGCATGATGTCCTTGAAAGATGTCAAGAGACTGACATGACGTCCTTGGTTCTGAACTCCCTCCAACTTTCACACGTTAAGAGGATATATTTCTCAAAAACAGAACAAAATATTTTGTCTAAACAGGCTACAATCTATTTGAGACTTTTGAATAATGAAGAATAAAAACATTGGGAAATAAACATTGTCAAATAATTTTTACCTCCATCCTTTTAAACTGAGAGCCATTTAAACGATTTGACAATTGTTTTCATTTACCTTGGTTAAGTCTAAACGACTGCTGCTGAAGTCTTCCAATAGTGTTGGCATTGCCTGAATTAACGTTTGGATGTATATATTAGAGGAGGCGTGCTATGATGGGTAAATGGAGCAATACAGTAACTGCACTGGACTTAATCAGGTTTTCTTGCAAAATGGTCCCATATGGCACCGATCATAACCCGTTTCACCTTGCCACTAAGGTGGCAAAGTCCACTATTGCTCTTCTTAAGTTTTTTCTTCTTCTTCTTCTTCTGACCAGTTTTTTGCCGGACTACTCCTCCTAGGGCTTTCAAGTTAGCTTTCAAGTCCACCTTGCGGTTTCTGCAGAGAAAATGCAGTCTAGTTTTTTTTGTAAGTTGCATAAGGCACTGGAAAATGTTGCTGTTCTCATAATGTGCAAGACTAGGATTAGTTTTGGATTTTCTGTCAAATAAATTCGATCGACATTTATTCACAACCAACCCCAGTGCAATGTGAATCAGTAGAGGTAGTGACTACCACTGTTTGTTTATTACTTACTACAGAATGCCAGTCCCACAAAAGATGTCTTACATAAAAACGCCATTGTTGAATTACACTAGAAATAACTCCAGTGTCCTTCCAGGGTCAGCGCATGATCGTGCTCACACGTGAATTTCTCTTTGCAGTAGTTAAAGGGATAGTTCGGTTTTTAACACATTGAGCACTTTTTTAAAACCAGTGTTTTAAGGATAGAAACAACACATGCCCATTGCTAGCCATTTTGAAGGCAGGCAGAGGCGATTCTACATTTCCCAAATAGCCGAGACAGAAGCAATCGTCAAAATTTCGATGTCAACCACATTATTGCATTTTAGACAACCTGTGAAAGGGGCTTAATGTGTTAAAAACCGAACTATCCCTTCAAGATTAAGAGCTAAAGAAAAAAAGTGTCTGTGCTGAGACACAATACAGCGGCCTACCTAGGATTAATAGCAAAGAAAAACAGATTGTGATTTACAATTCACTGCACAATGCACAGAACATCATGTTCCGGTTTGCGAATAGCTCGAAGGACCACAAAGCCTTGAGCAGGTGATCCGATCTGCAGAACGCTGCTGCAGGTCCTCTCTCATATTGCTCCAGAACACTTACTGTACCATATGATATTTAAGCCAGCTACTAAGGAACAGGTGGTTACTGGAGTGTTTAGGAGCCTAGTGGCTAAAACGACGTCGGAGGAGCTTCTATCCCCAAGCTGTGAGATTTCTCAACCTGGACGTGCCATTCCTCATATAGGTAACTGCACTGTGCATTTTAAAGTCATTCTGACACTGGATCTTTTATAAGAGTTTTGCACTCTGACATTACTTTAGTTTTTTTCTCATGAATTTTTATTTCAGTCCAAACCAATTTATACTAACCTAAATTTAAGTATTTATTTTTTTAAAATAAGTGTAAATGAATGTAATAACAATGCATGAGACGATCAGATCTTGAACATTGATAAGGATATGTTTTGCTTTAGTTTTTTACAATGTCTTTCCTCAGAATCCAAAGCAATGGTAAACAATCCTATTAACCATAATGGTTGTGCAATTCTACTGTGAAGTTGTGACAAATGGTAGCGGTCAAACCAACAGAAATGCACATCAGACATTCCATGCCATCCTCCCCCAATGACTATAACCAACAGCTCACCTGGTCTAGGCCCTACAACCATCCAGAAGAGAGATTTAAATAAAACTTTAAGAATTGATGTTGGACTGAGTACTAATCAGATCAGATAAGATTTTCCATGAAAGTGAAAACTCATAGCCGAGGCATCTTGTCACACCCTAGTGGTAGCATAATAATTTTGCCCTCTAGGTACCATAGGGCCTCACTTACATGGTAGGTTGTTCTCCCATGATAGGGCGTTGGTGTTTGTCAGACCAATCACATCGCTGTATCCTTGTAAAGAGTGTTCTAAAAGGAGCCTACTGTACCTGATGTGTGGAGATGATCCCGCCCCTTGGTTTGAGCCCTATCATATCCACACTACACATTTTGATGTTATAGTCTGGCTTCAGTCAGGCTACAAAACAATAAACTTTCCACGTTTAAAATTACATATTTTATGTGAAGGGCATTCAATTAAAATGTGTAAGGGCATTCAATTAAAATGTGATCAATTCCACGCCTGTTCCTGTGTTTTAAAACCAGACCGACTAGATAGTTAAACTACATATTTCCATACAGACATTTATAACAGACTATTAGTGCAGCGGGTGGTGTCGTTTCCTGTCCAAAGCACACAAGGGTCGTGTTGAATCGGATTAAAACAAGCCTTCACACAAGTGCATCTGACTTAGGTGTGGATCCCACAGAGCCAAATCTATCTCCAATATCTTCAAACCCTGTCATCCCAACACTGAAATCCATGATGGAAGACACGTTTTGAGATGGAACGTGGTAGACAACTATAATGTACACTATTTCCCCTGATAATTTCCCAGCAGGTTTCATTCCATGGCTCACCAGTGACTTTGGGCTGACAACCACCCCATCGACTGAATATTTATGCAGCCCTATGGGGGGGGTGTCTCACAGCATGCACAATGTGGAATGCTAGTAGTGTGTGAAGGCATAAGAGAGTGATATGTGCTTGTGTGTGTGCATGTGTGTGCATGTGTAAATGGGTATGTGTGCATGAGCGTATATGTGGTGTGCATGTGTCTGGTGTGTGTGTGTGTTTTGTGGTATGTGTGTGTGTGTGAGTGTGTATGTGTGTATGTGTGTGTGTGTGTGTGTATGTGTGTGTGGTGTATGTGTGTGTGTTGTCAGCTCTCTAGTGTCTATCCAGAATGCGTTTGTCAAGCTTTAGCATCCCTATATGTGTGACGCAATGATGAATCATGCAGTCGTAAGAAGACAGACGGCAAGAAAAGAAGGGTGGAGAGGGGAGGAGAAGAGAAGAGAAGAGAAGGCGACGGAGGGGTGGAGGACCAGGACACTTAAGGATGCAGGAGACGGTACCAAAAAAAAAAAAAAAAACCTTTTCAAGACCAAAGCCTGACATCTGTGCTCATTAAGCAGACCAGTTACAAGAGTGAGGGGAGAGAGAGAGAAATGAAGAGACAAAGTGCGGAGGTGTCTTCACAAGGGCAAACAACTATCCCATTACTTCTTTTAATGAGCAATGTCATGTCAAGGACTAGAACATGTGAGCCAACTGGCAGATGAGGAGAGTGAGTGTCGCAAGAGAGAAGTGAGCCACTGTGATTTAATGCAGACAGGGATGGGACGGGGAAGTGTGGGTGGGAGACGGGGTGGCGTGGCTTGGGGTTTACACCTCACCTGGCCAAAGATCTCCGGCAGCCCGAGCACCTGGCCCACTAAGACTCCCAGGCAAATGAAGATGGAGTTGAACTGGCCGATGGAGCCGCGGATATGGCGTGGGGAGATTTCACCAAGGTACATGGGGAGAGCGCTCAGGGCAACCCCTGTGTAAACAAATGAAAACAAACAGCTTGACTTCCTCATTCTGCAATGCTCTGGGCATCACTGCAGTACACTGCACTGGGCACCAAAAAGCAGTTCGGTGTGCGTGCGCATACTTAAAGGCCCACTATGCAACATTTTTCATTTAATTAATCGGTTTCATACTGTTTATGATGCTAAAATGAGTCATTACACGGCAAACGAGCGGTGTACAATGCGCCACCGCGGCCTATAGCGGTAGATACAGCACTTGCAATGTTCAGCAGCGCGGACCCCCTCCAATAGAATGCAGTGCAATACAATGCAATACAGCGGTCTTTAGAGGGAGCTCATGAGAGAGAACGTTACTTAGCCCCTCTTTAAATATTGATATAGGCACTAATTACTACTGTATGTACATGCATTTCATTCAGAAAATGATGAAACGTTCATTCAGTTGTTCATTCAATTCTACACATTAAGACAAATCACTATTTTTCCAACGTTCCATTCATTTGTTTTACAATTTTGCATTCTGAACTTCAAACTCTGCTAGGCTAGACTGGTGCCTGCAATGCACCACCAGTGTGTGAAGAAGAACAAATTAGTCAAAAGTGCTCTGCAATGATATGTAAAGGAATTGCATTTTGTCTTGCCCATTTAGAGAACGAGGAGTGACATTGAAAGTAATGAATGTTACAAATTACTGATAACGACTATAACAGAAGTTTTAATTGTGCTCCAATATTTCTTTTTCAAAAACCATGTCACATTTTATTCATCTATTTGCACAGGCAAACTTTCTCTATGGTAATAAGATCCAGTAACAGGGTTGTCTAACGGCTGTCACAATTGGCATCATTGTGGCAGAATCGTGGTCCTAAAAATCAAGATTAATTACATTTTTTTTCTTCTTAATTTTAAGTAAAAAAAAATAGTTAGCAGATGTCAAACTAATGCAATTAAAAATATCTGATTAGAAGACTCAGTGGAAATCTCTGTGCACAAAGAGGGAATGTCAGTCAATATTAAAAGATAAAAAAAATATATAAATTTAGTGCAAAAACACTGACAGTCCAGACATGAATGCTTTTCTCCCATCCTGACACAAGGCCTAGTTTAAAGTGTGAGGTTATCTGTCAGAACAAAAAGAAGGCAATGACATCTTAGAACAATCATATTGACATTTTCTGGCTTTAAAATCATTACTTTATTTCTTCTATTTTGCCATTTCCTATATGATTATAAGCGTTCGAGGGGAAAGGGGGGGTGGGGGTATTAGAAGTTGATTACAGATCGAAGTGGGCCCCAATTAGGATATCAGCCTTCTGAGTTAATTTGCCAAGAGATGGAAAGTGCTGTCGCTGGACTGAGACACTTCCTGGTCTTGCTACAGTTAAAGGTTTGACTTGCAGTACACCTCTGTCTCTTCACAGTCAATCTCATTATCCTGTCCTGCTTGACTGGTTCAGCCATTAATTTCATCCCAGTGGCCAATCTCCAGCCAATCCTAAGCTACACAAAATGTCTGCCATCTTAGATGATACAGAGACGAGACCAGACAGACATTACTGACTTGCTCTGGACTAGAGAGACATGAACTCCACATTGCAATGGTGAAGAAGGCCTAACTATATGATGTTCAGAAAATACAATAAATGTACTGTATATGGTTTGTATGGTTTCAAAATACTTAATAGGGAAATAATGAGAAGGTACAGTAAAAATCCATCCTCAAAAAAATCAATTCAATGAATCGATATCAAACTACGGCTCATAGTAATTAACATTTCCAGTGGATGGACAAAAGAAGGTGGGTGTGTTGGGACACTCACCGGAGTCCAAGCCAATGATGAAACGGCCAATGATAAGCATCTCAAAGGAGCCTGCGGTTTCCCCCAAGGCCATGAGCAGTGCGGCTATTATCGCATTCACATTATTCAGTAACAAGGTGCCCTTCCTGTAAGCAGTCAAGGAGTGGGAGAGAAAGAGAGAGGGAAGGAGAGAGAGGGAGGGAACAGGTCACAGAAAAGGTGGATGACAATGGTTAATTTGTTGTTTAACTGTCCAAAATCTGTTTCTTCTTTCATGTAGACAAAACATTGCATTGGGGCACAATTAACTTAACCATCCAGTTATCAGTGGACTCCATTCCGTGTAACCGAGAAGGCATGGAAAAGCTCAATGTATTAATTTTGTTTGTTTTCTCAGTGTCTCACTGTAGAAGATCTGTTTGTCATCCGGCCCCCCTGAGGCTAACCAACACTGGGATACTATACAGAACTATTTGTAGCAAGCGTTCATTTTAGAGAAAAAGTGTGTATTTCCATTAATCTCTACTAGTAAGGAAAGAAATATGTTTTGAAATGCAATTACAATAAAATGGATTCTGGGAAAGCATACAGCGTGGGTCTCCATTTGTTACCCGCTAGAAGTGCAGAGTCATTATTTCATTAGTTTTGTGAATAACAGGTTCTCATAATATCTCATACCAGCAGATGGAGGGAAAATAAGCAAAGCATGGACGCAACAATCACAATCAAGCCTCTGCAGAGATCTCAAATAATTCACATGCTTATCGTTACGCCAACGGCTTCAAAATCACAAGGAGATCACTGCCTGCGCAATTAAAATGGAAAAACGGAATGCCCAATGGAGCAATTTCCACGTCAATAACATCTCATGGTAATGGCAATTCAATATAGAGACAGCTTTTCTTCCCCAACAATTGTTCCCATTCCATTGCAGTTGTTTTTATGTCATGTATGTGGAAAAAAAGAACATTGATTAAGAACATTTATGTTTAATTTATGAGAACATTTATGTTAACCCTTAGGTGTATTCTGCTTCTGATTCAGTTATGTTTCCAGCACAGTGCCTAACATCTCGTTGATGTGAGGGATTAAGATGCAGAATCTTCAAGTTACAATATGAAATACTTGTTTGTTTGTTTTTTTAAATAAATGTTTTTTTAACATATGCCCATAATGGTTGTATGAATGCAAAAGTGTATCCACAATACAGGGCTACCTTATTGTGTCTGTATGTATGTATGCCTATATATATATTAAATATATTATTTATTTATTTTTTAATTTATTTATACTGTATATATATATAAGGCCACACCAATAAAATTAGTTGGTTCTTGGATTCGCCGCTTGAAAAAAATACAAAATGAAATAAAAATAAAATTACATTTGTTTGAGTTTGAATTAAAAAAACACCGTGGCTGATGGCTATAATACTGAAAACAGCATGCTGCGTTACCATGATGTCGAAAACCAATCAAATCGCGCCTTTCACTTCAGAGCACAAGAGTCATGATATGAGGAAAGATGCCGGTGGAAGGGGATCCTGCTAGGCCAGTGTTTGCAATTATTAGAATATTTGATCAGAAGAGAAAAACATTCGACAAGTGCATTGAAATTAAAGAGGATGAGAACTTTGTGCAGTTGTACTCACAGTGCCGAGAGCAGTCTGCTTGTGCAACTCTGGAGGTGAGTTTGATATTTCATTGATTGAGAGACGAAGAAAAACCCATTCAACGTGTTTCGCCATCAAAATCAATCAATAAATAAATGAATAGCATGTGCCTACACACTCACATCCTCGCGCACGCACGCACACACACACACACACACACACACACACGCTTCTGTTTCTCATGCAAAAAAAATAGGCTCTTTTCTAGATTCACATGACTGCACGTTGATGAATATTTATCTCCGTTGCGCTGATCAGAGTTTAAGTCACTAATTGCTATCTGGTGAAGCAGTGCGATTTTGACATTCTAATGCCCTGTGATGAACTGTGACAAAATGAGTTTGAACGTAGGCTACAGCAGCCTAGACGTAGTCTACATTATATGTCATAGCTCAATTCAACAGCCAGTGTGATTGGTGCTTAGATTCACAAACTCTTAAATAAATGACAAACCATCAAACCTTTACATAACATAGAATGACAGAATTATGAATTTTCGTACATTGCCTAAAACCTGCATGACAAAAAGTGTTTACATGTTGTAAAAATAATATAGTGTATATGCTATCTGACATTGTGAAGCCACTGTACCCCATATTTTATTTTGTAATGTTATTTCAATGTCTACAGCCTACATAGTGTCATAGACACGAAGGTGTATAGACTTACAGTCCGTTCCAAATCGCGCACTCCCCAAAGTACACTCTCTTTCATTCACTATGAACACTATTTTCAACATGACAGTGTTGTTCCAAATAGAATACTTTTCAGCAGACTTACCAGAAATTACAATAGTCACGTTGGCCACGTTAGTTCGCATAATCACGCTGCCTGCCAAAATATCGGCTGCGATTTCAATTTTACAGTTGCAACAACTTAATATGATACATAAAACTTTCATCTGTAACCACAGATCACCACATCTGTCACTACACTCTTCTAATGCCATTCTCAGAGTTTTAAAAAGAGGAGGTGCCCCCTCCAAAATGATGTCCAGTGAGTGCGAGAAGTGTCCATCATTGCACACTCCAGATTTTGACTGTTAGAAGTGCACCATCCGGGTACTTGCAGTGCACTGCAACATGTTGCATTTATCTGCCTCTTGGGCATGTGGCCCAATCTTTGAGCATGCAGACAGTGATTATGACGACATTGCCTTGAGTATGCATCTAATCTTTAAATGTTATGCCTTTTAAGCACACCACTTTCTTTTTCTGTCCCTCTGTCCATGTCTCCCTCTCTCATTGTGTGCATAACAGGCCTGATTAAAAATCTGTCAGGAAATTGAGGAATGGATTTGCTGCATTGTGAAGAAAAATAACATGCATGCCACATCCAAGTTCCCAGAAAATTGCAATCAAACACAACAAGTATACAGAGTATACAATCTTTAAGGCTTTGAAAAGGTTGTATTTTTTGATAATTAATTTACAACTGTCGTTAAATGGATTTTTCAGGAAACTACAAAGAGACATGCATCATGCATCAGACAGGCGTCTTTATCGGCTTGCTTAGTCTCTAGTCTATAATATCCATGGAAAGACCGAACAAATGTCGTTCAGTGAAACATTCACCACAATAGAGCCCCACCCAGGTCTGTTCTCTGAGGTGAGTGTGTCAAAGCCAATATTACACAGCCAGATTTTTCCCCCAACCACAACCATTAGTTTACACATTAGTTTACCACAGTACACATTATCAACTGTTTCTTAGCATTTATTTTCCATACATTTCCATACATTTAGAATAAATTATTCTTCAAATGCACAGGCTTGTGTTGTCAATGAGTGATTATGCTGTTTGCTTTGTTTTTTGCATTGCACATTTTAATGATTTGTTTTCAAAAGCAGGTATCAAACCTATTAACTCTTTGGCAATTTTCTACTCAGATGTACAAGCACAAACACAACAAATATAGTCAATCTAATTATTCAGTTCCGTCTTCTGTCATTCATAATTGTTTATTATATTGTATGTAGCTGTATATTCATAATTATGTATTAATTACTGTATTTAAAGGGGTAAAAAACGTTGAAAAGGATAAAAATGTGTCAGTTTCTTATTTTAAAAGCATACATTAGTGTTTCCAGGCCAGTGTTTGGGGGTAAACAACAAAGAACTCTAGAGGAAATTGCCCAGATTACATATTCATAATGGGGGGCTGGGGAGGCAGAGAGAGCGTATATGAGAGACATCACAAAGCAGGGTGACAAGGGAAGGACCAAGAAGGAAAATTGAGACAGCGACCTAAGCAGAAGGAACAGTAGAGGACTCTTAATGAGATAGCACTTGGCCTGTAATGGCAGGTCAGGCTAAACTGACTGAACAGTTGCCCGAAAGAGCTTCAAAGAAATGTATTATCTAAAAATCAGAGAATTACTAAAAGAAGCCATAATGGAAGAATTAAATCACTTTTTCTAGGATGCAACTCTCTGAAGGACATCATCTCCTAGTGAAGTCAATTCTCTGTTAAAAGGATGAGACCATTACTGTATAGTTCTACTTCCACCGAACATTCCTCAGCAAAAATATGCAGCATATAGCTTTTAATATCTACCACATTCGAGAAAGGAAGAATTTTCCCTTTATTTATGTGAGAACACCATCCATATACCTAAACAATTACACATGCAAGGAACCAACACAAGCCTGTGATAGATTCAACTGACGTGACCTTAGCCCCCTTTAACATATACAGTAGATTAGTCATGCTGAATTTATTCAGATGTGGAGATTCGAGCAGGCTACAGCAATCGCATAGGCAACATACTCCAAGCACAGTCTAAAGCCCAGCGCCTACACGTGCTGTTGCCCCAAACCACAATTTAATAGCATACAGTATCAATGCTTTAAAGGAAGGTCTGCTTGAGGACATTGGGTGAGGGGGGAAAGAGACTGCAGGAATGCACAAACAAAGGGGATTCTATTAAGCCTCTTATAGAATGATGGAAAGAAACAGAGGAATAGGCTGAGAGAGTTGGATAGAAAAATAGATGCAGAGAGAGGGCATACAGGTATAACATGGTTGCATTAATGAGATATGCCCGGTACTGCACAATACAAGAGACCAGCGTAAAGGCAAAATCATCTGGCCAGGCAAACTCCAGCACAGAAACTATCAGCTGAGCATCTTTTATAGGGCCCTCTTGTTAGCTCTTTCGCTTCTATCAGTGTCTCATTACTGCAAAGAGCCAAGGGCATTGTTGGATATGGTAATGGCCTGTTATACCCTGTGGCGTGTTGAGCGCCAAAGCAGCTGCTATCTTTTTTTTTCTTTGCTACTTCTGTGGCAATGTCAGCCATCATTTAAGGCCCCAAACACTGAGTAGAGATTGAAAAGGTCATATGGTGTCAGCTATGTTATCTACAGTATAGTTATGGCTTCCATGTCTGACAATATGACAAGTTACTGGAAGAACGAAGTGTGATCCCTGCCCAAATGCAAATAAAGTGCTGTATTTTTTTTTTTCTGTAGTAACTATTCGTTTACACAACTTAGTACTAATTTCCACTTTATCACTAGTTTGTTAGCGTTTATTTGCTTTGTACTGAAAATAAATTATACTTTAATGGCACAGGCTTGTATTATCCAGTAAGGTCTGGGAATAAAGCATGAGAGTGATTATGTTGTTTGTTGGGTTTGTTTCTTAACATGCATTGTACATTTTAATGATTTGTTTACAATACCAGGCTTCAAACCTATTAACGTTACGGATACTAACGTATCCTCGGTTCTCTGAGTGAGAAGCCGAAACGTACGAGTGGATGATGCCTATCATCTCCTGCTTTTCTGAAGTCATTTTAAACCAACCCTTTGAAAAAAGGGCAGTAAGCGCACTGACGCGCGCAGGCAACTACTTAGACAGCCCTGCGTGACGTCAGAAAGTCTATACAGTATATTGACTGCGCTTACGCTTCAGGTCCTCTTTGCCAAGCTCGCCAGCGTCGGCGATTGAGGCCCGAAGCGTACGTTTCGGCTTCTCACTCAGAGAACCGAGGATACGTTAGTATCCGTAACGTTCCGAAAACGTACGAGTGGATCACTACAACCAAGCCTCAAGAGCCCTACACCAAGGAGCCCTACTCGTACGCCCTGCCCTCGAAGGCGAAGCGTAGAAAACGCCTGTGCCTTGGGACTATGCCTATGTGAAAATAGGCGTCCTGAAGGTCTGTGGTGACCATGTAATCCCCCTGGCAGACCGACTCCGCCACCATACGCCCCGTGAGCATGCGAAAGGTGAGAGGTTTGAGTGAAGCATTGAGCGCTCTGAGGTCTAGAATAGGGCGAAAAGCGCCCGACTTCTTGGGCACCAGGAAGTAAGTACTGTAGCGACCTGTGCGCGCCAGCGTCGGATCTACGCGCTGAATAGCGCCCTTTCTCAGGAGATCGCAAAGCTCTTGTCTGAGAGCAGGGGCCCTGGAGGGGGGCACCACTGACTCCATGACACCTCTGTAGGGCGGGGGTGGCCACCTGAACTGCAGTTGATAGTCCTTGAACACCGTTGATAGGACCCAACGCGACGTTGTGCACATCGCCCAATTCTGCCGGAGCAGAGGCACTAGGGGGGCCGAGGTCAAAGACTGAGGCTGTCCGCGAAGCTGAAGAGCGTCCGACTGACAGACCAGAGACCCGACGGAGTGCGGGGGCTGGGGGCCAGTTAGCCGTGTGTGAGACTGCTGGGCGCTCATGCGTGACTGAAAGGCCATGCGCATTACTCGCGACGCCCGGTGGGGCGGCCGACTCAGCGCGCACGTCAGCGAAATCCGATGTCGGTGAACTGTGCGCTTCACCTGCGACACCCCGTAGGGCGGCCGACCTGGAGCGCGCGTCAGCGACGTTGGTGGTCGATGAGCCGCGCACTGCACCTGCGACGCCCCGTGGGGCAGCCGACTCAGAGTGCGTGTTGGCGATGACCTCGAAGAGGGGGGAGAAGCTACCCGTCTGGCCAAGGGCAGACGTGTCAGACTGAGCAGACAGTTCTGCGCGTATCTGGGCGATGAATCGACCGACAGAAGCGGCGAGAGAGGACGGGGGGGACTTCTCGACCGTGAACGACTCCGAAGCGTCGCATGTCCACTGCTCGGAGGCGAAGGGGACAGAGAACGCAGAGGTCGCGACACTAGCTGAGGCCTCGCAGCCACGCGGGGCGCAGAGCGCGGGCCGTGTGTCAGCTGAACGCGCGCCGGAGACCGCACCGGCGGCCCAGTGCACGATAGCGCTGACAGAACAGAGAGTGTCCTCCGGCCTGGGCCGGGGCTCATTGTGAAACATTGCCCCAGAGGGGCGGTAGCGTGTGTGCGGAGTGCTTGTGAACAAGGCAAACTCAGCGCCCCGTAAGGGGGTGAGATCAGAGAGGACCGCCGAAGCGGGGGGGAACGCTCCGAGCTGGGGACTGCAGAGCGAGGACCCGGGCCCTTGAGAGCACACAGAGGCGTAACAGTCAATGGATGGCGATCGCATGACATGCTCTGCCGCGCACACGCGATCACATCAGGATCGCTGTGGCCTCTTACGCCGCTCCCGGCTAGCCGGGCGGTTGGCGGGAGCTGGGCGCCCGCGTGAGCAGGAGTGCTGCCAAGTGGGTTGCGACCCAGTAGCCGGCTGTGGCGCGGCTTTGGGCGCCTCCGCCTTCTTCCTCTGTTGCGTCCGTTGAGGCGTACCAGCACGCGTCTGAGGAGCAGCGGGAGCGGTCGAGTGAGGCGGAGCACGCTTAGGAAGCACGGGTTGCAGGCCCTGAGCCGCCGACTTCGTCTTCTCTAAGCGGTCGCGCTGTAGTTCCAGCGCCTGGCCAAACAGAGCATCGGCGGAGATGGGAGCATTCAAGAGATGCTTCTTCTCCTTCTCTGGCATAGAGGAGAGGTTTAGCCAGAGATGCCTGTCAAGGACGATCAAAGAGCCAAGGGAGCGCCCGTCAGCTTTAATGGCCGCCCGGATGGCCAGTGAAGTGAGGGCGGTGATTCTGCGGAGCTGATGGACGGTTAGTTCCGAGTGCTGCGCAGCTAGATCTGCCACCAGTTCCTCCGCCAAGGAGGAGAAGAGAAAGGCGGTGTTCATTGCCCTTATCGCCTGGCCTGTACAGATGAAGGCTTTTGAGGCGAGCTTCTCCGTGCGTTGACACGGCTTGGAGGGGAGCTCGGGAGGCGATGTCCAGGTGGTGGCAGAGGCTGGTGCTAGACAGCCAGCGACCGCATCCTCAACGCGAGGAAGCTGTAAGAGACCAATGGCGCCCGCACTGTCCATTGCGTAAAACGCTGCGTGTCCCTGGATAGGGGCAATGGCGGCGTAGGGAGCCTCCCAGGAGCCCTGCGCGTCAGCCACAACCGTGGGGTGAGCAGGGAGGGGGAGAGCGTCCGGAGAGGGAAGCGCGCAGGAAAAGGGGTCGAAACACCCTTCCGAATAGCGCTGAGGCGGAGGCAGGCCTAGCCTGCTAGCTGCCTGTGTAGCCAACGAAGCTAGCTCAGAAGCTAACTGGGTGGCGTGGGTCTTCACTATCGGTGGCACGTCTTCGACAGTAGCGCCTTTAGCGGAGAGGAAGGAAGACAGCTCCTCCTCATCCACGGCCTCGATAACTGGTTCGTCATCGTAGTCGCCCTGAGGCGGCGTGGTAGCCGCGCGGGCAAAGGCAGCGCCGACGGAGCTAGCAGGGCTAGCCTGGTGGGCCGCGGTTAGCTGGCTAGCTGGTAGCAAGCTAGCCTCTGAAGAGCTAACCGACGGCCGAGTAGCCACTGAAGACCGATCGATAAGCCCAACCGGGTGCGGGGACGCCGGGGAAACATCGTTAGACTGGTGGGTAACGATACCCCTGGCGCCAGCGGGGGAAGAGCCCGCCCCTATAACACCAGTGGAACCCACGAAGAATGCCGCTCTGTTGGCGATAGCCGTAGGGGAGAGGCGTTCGCAAGCCGAGCAAAGATCTGGCCGCGAAAAGGCGAGCATAGCATGCTCGCTCCCCATACAGATAAAACAGATGGCATGGCGGTTGGAGATCGCCATCGGACGGTCACAATCGGTGCAACGACGAGTAGCCATCTTGCGTCTCGGGTTACCAGAAGTCAGGGACCAGCGTGAGCACTTTGAGCAAGACGGAAATCCCTCGGAGAGCTTTGAAAAAAGCTTTTGTGGTGGGCTTTCAAAAAAGCTGTTGGTTTTTAGAAATATTTGCAAGAGCAAACGAAAGACGACTCAGAAACACACGCAGTAAGCGAGGTGAAAGAGGCAAAGAGGACCTGAAGCGTAAGCGCAGTCAATATATAGACTTTCTGACGTCACGCAGGGCTGTCTAAGTAGTTGCCTGCGCGCGTCAGTGCGCTTACTGCCCTTTTTTCAAAGGGATGGTTTAAAATGACTTCAGAAAAGCAGGAGATGATAGGCATCATCCACTCGTACGTTTCGGCTTCGAAACGAAAGAGAACTCCTGGGCAGTATGCCAGTCAGATTACCGTACAAGTAAGCTCTTAACAAACCTAGTCAATCTAATTAGTCTTCCGTTAATGGCATTTACTTTTTATAAATAAATATAATAATTTATTCCTTAATTAATTATCTTTGGTAGTTAAAGATATCTCCTTAATAGAAGAGTGAATATGGAGTTTCATTAGGATCTGTGGAATAGTTTGTGAAATTGGTTCAAAACAGGCAAATGCTGAAATTTCACATACTTTCATGTCATATATATTATTATAACATAACATTTTATTTACATTAAGGAAACAAAATTATCTATTGCCTATTACAGTATTTGAGTTGTTTTATGGTAATGGAAGTATACAGTTCTCCTTCATTCGTCCCTTCCGACACACAATTGAGATATCGCAACCCCGGTTGCGCGCGTGCTGAGCTATAACCAACCCTTTGAAAAAGGGAGCATGCAACTTTGCAGCTGCCTGCAGCCCGCGCAGTCGCGAGCCCTAATAAAGGCAGCTATATAAAAGTTGCAAACATTCTAATCACCTCCTCTGTCGCCTTCAGCTGAATCTGGCGAGGCTTTACGCCAGTATTCTCTGTGCGCTCTAGCTAACTTATTCCAACCCTTGGCTAACAACTAGACTTAGCCAACCAAACAGCCTTTAAGGCTACTACTTCGAGATAAAATATTAGGATTGCTTCACTTACCGCGAGGCTTACGCCAGTAAGTCCACGGCAAACCGTCTTCGGTGCCCCAGGATTACGCGATGTCGTCGGTGAAGCGGTGTGCGAGTTGCCTCAGAGCCATGCCGCATGAAGATTCTCACAGGAAAGACTGCAGAAACGCCGTTGGATCGGCGATGGAGGATTCTTCCACTGAGCTAGCTCCCTAGCTAGCTCCTCACTGTCTGCAGCTAGCCAGCTAGCTCCTCTCAGGCTAGATTGCCTGTGGCGCTAAGGCCCCGGCTTCCCTCTTCTTCCCCGCTAGCCTCTCATGTGGTCAGGCCCCCGAGTTGCTAGCATCCCAGCGGCTAGCAGGCCTTGTGGCTTAGCCCCTTTAGCCTTGTGCCGCTCCAGCAGACTCTGAAGAGATGAAACCTCGGTAGACGCTCACCGTTCGAAGACGACGATGCCTACCGTTCTATACATCGATGGAGATTTCCCCGCCAATTCATCCCTGCTACGGTGACTAGCGTGCTACGGTGACTAGCGTGCTCTCAAGGCAGCTTCTGTAGCTGCCGTCTGTGTCCCCTGTCACAGCGTGGTGGAGCTCAGCTCGCCCTCATGTTTGACACAAACACAGCGCACTCTCTACACGGCTTAGCCACCGTTAATGAGCCCCAGTGCTTGCACTCTATGCACTGGTGGACGTTTTTTCAGACGGTGATGAAACAACTTGTTTATCTCCCAGTTCAGCCCGTCCGTTGGCATGTTTACTTAGCTGTAGCAGTCATTGAATGGGGCTTCCATTTACTTGAAAATTCTACTGTCACGTGGAATTCACGATAGCTCAGTGGTAACGATGAGAAACTGATAATCCAACTATGTAGTTTCAACTAGAGTTGAAAGCCGGAATCCTCTAACAAATGGACAAATTTTTCGTCCGATTGTTACTCCGTTTGAGCCACTCAAATAAGACGTGGTGTAAACACCTTAAGCATCCGGATGCACTGATTCAGCGGATCCGATATCGCCTACCACTCAAGAGTCGCGGGTTCAAATCCCGTCGTGTTCATGAAAACGGTGTTGTTGAACAGCTTGTACAAATACTTTGAATTGTGTTGCTCCTTCGAGCCATAATCTGGCGTTATGTGCTTAATAGCCCTAATGCCACCTCTATTGTTTTTTATCTTGCTCTCACTGAAGGTGTAGCTGTGTTAATGTGGTTGAATGCATTAGCATCTGCTTATGCAGGGGATCTGGGTTCAAATCCCGGTTGATGCAAGGGGGTAAACTCACCGTGGGCTGAGAGTGGAATTCTTACTCCTTTGATCTGCAGTTCTAGAAGGAGTTCGACAAGCGCTGTTCAGTAAGTAGACTGTGCAGCCTACGGCGAGCCTGGCTCTCTTCCGGATGGGACCCAAGGGCCGTCCTGTGTGCCTACTGCCCCCTAGTGGCCCTGAGGTTATGTGCTCTCAGGCCTTTCCCCCTGCGCCAATCGGACATCTGGTCCAGTGTGTCACCTCAGATTTTGGAACCACTCCGCAGCCGGTTAGCACTGGCCGTGTGCATAATGCACAGCTGAATGGGGGAGGAGAGTGTTCTGTTTAGGCATCTGGATGTCGCCTTAGGCGCGCCTCCAGCCCTACAGAGCCACCCTCGCTGCGTCTTGCATGCCTCTGCTCCTTCCACCTGCTTGGTGGAGGCTGGCTCGGGGGCAGACAGAACCACCCCCCACCCCCGCACTCACTCCCAGCCTGTGCCTGCAAGTGGCCCGGCGTGGGACATGCACACAGTTGGGCAATGGATGTGGATGCTACCCACAGGTATATGGTTGTCGCTTCAGATGCGCCGCCAGCCTTGTGGAGGCACTTCCGCCATTGCTTGCGGGCCCCAACCGTTGGCTCTCACCCAGCCTTCAAACGGCCCGGCGTGGGACATGCGTGCGGTTGGGCGATGGATGTGGACACTACCAACAGGTATATGGCTGTCGCCTCAGATGCGCCGCCAGCCTTGTGGAGGCACTCCCGCACTCCCACCCCCCTGTGCTCACAACCAGCCTGTGCCTGCAAGTGGCCCGGCATGGGACATGTGCACGGCTGGGAGGTAGATGTGGACACTACCCACAGGTACATGGCTGTCGCCTCAGATGCGCCGCCAGCCTTGTGGAGGCACTTCCGCCATTGCTTGCGGG
>JAGFZM010000152.1:501303-516359 GCA_017657215.1 Limnothrissa miodon | reverse complement strand
GAGAGAGAGAGAGAGAGAGAGAGAGAGAGAGAGAGAGAGAGAGAGAGAAAAGAAGAAAGGGTATGAGATGGCATACAACAGAGGGAATCCTTTCAGATCAGATATAATAGTAGGCTATTGCGTTAGACAAAAAGAAAGAGCTGCGGTAAATATCAGTTTTCAGAATGTCCCTCCGGATGACTCTTTTGAGTGATTACTTCAGTGAATAGGTTGACTTCCTTGAGACTCACTTAATTAAAATAAAATAATAAAGAAATGGGCTGCCCAATCACACAGTGATCACATCACTCATGGCTTCCACGGATGCGTCACTTGGTGGCCTCAAAGCATAACTGCGCCATCTTGTGGGCACAGACTGAACTTGTGGTACAGTTTTACAGTTTGATGTGTCTCCCTTGCATGGCATGGCACAGCATCACATATCACAAGTGTGTTTTCAAACATTTCAACCATTCAATCTAAGTATTCTGAAGAAGCCTCCAATAATATTTTGGTGGTACTGAAGACTAGCTTTAGGGCATACTTTTTTTTGGTAGAATGCTTTTTTTATTGATTTGAATTAAATTTCTTCTTGAAGTTTTAGTTGTAAAGAACCATCTACTTTACCCTAAAGTTCACGCCATTACAATCAGTCTGAGCCCATTATTTGAATAAAACCGCTCCATAAAAATGCCAAAAAAGTCTTAACTTTGTATACAGAAAATAAAAAAGGCATGATCCAACACATGAGTACTCACAAAAAGTGAAAAGACATGTGAAAAATTGCAGTAATGGTGAAAATAGTGTAAGCTCTGGTATCGTACAGTGCCATCAGCATGCTGTCGCATAATGCAATAAAGCAAAAGCATGATTTAAGCACATTTTAATCAAATCATGGACTCAATTTAGGAAACGGCACTCATGCTTTATTGAATTGTGCAAAAACTTTCAAAGAGGGAAATAAAAGCAGAATTTGGTACAGTGAAGGCATGCTTTACTTATAAAGCACACGATGTAGCAAATTGAGAGCATGATTTGTAAAACATGAGCAGGATTTAATAAATCCTGATTAATTACAATGATTTTAGAATGATTTACTACAATATAGTAAATTAAGCACACATTTTCTTGATTCCCCACCCCCACATTTTTGCCATGACACCTTCAGGGCTACGTGCACTAGTACTTCAAATACTTTACTATCAGTTTCTTTTTTTAACTTAACTATACACTTCATCCACATGCTTCTGAACTTTATTTTAATTATGCTACATAAGCGCTTATTGAGAAACTCTTAGTGTTAATCTGATAGATCAAACTTTCTATTGAGCAACTCTTTCAGTATTTCACTGCAAGAGTTATTACAGATATCAGGTACATTCAGGTCCTATTATAGGGACTCACTCTGTGATACTTGTGTGGAATATAATCTTAAAGTCTTCAACACAATGTACTCAAAAGTCGTAAATATTCTCTAACTGTACTGAAAATGTAGGTCAACTGCTAATCAGCACTCTCTAAGACAGATAGATTGTGCTTCCAAAAGGCAGATTGGCAATGAACTTATCACAAATTCATGACAATAACACACACCTAGCCGCAATCACCAGCAGAGCTACAAGACTGACACAGTGTCATTTTGATTAGGTCTCAACAAAAAATCTTCTGCAAAGAGGGGTGTGTATGTGTTACCAACATTATCAGGATCGTACAGCTTGTCCATAATAATGCCAATACATCCAAACTAATCGACAGGCTGTTTATCTCCCCAGATGAATTCATAATTGGAACCAGTCCCTGTAATGGCTGCCTGATACAGGCTTACACAGTTTCATGATAAGAAGCCATAAACTATAAACTATAATTTGCCAATATTATGAAGTCATACTTTGCCATCGCTCCTGATCTGATAAGCATAAAGCACAGCAGCACCATCTTGTGGTCCAAGAGTATACTTGTGCTGGTGCTTAAAGGCCCACTATCCAACATTTTTCATTTAATTAATCCGTTTCATACTGTTTAGGATGCTAAAATTAGTCATTACACGGCAAACAAACGGTGTAGAATGCGCCACCGTGGCCAATAGCGGTAGATACAGCACTTGCAATGTTCAGCAGCGCGGTACGCCTCCAATAGAATACAGTGCAATACAATGCAATACAGCGGTCTTTAGAGGGAGCTCGTGAGAGAGAAAAACAGAAAGATGCTTACCCCCTATTTAACTCATGTGGTAAATATGCAAGTGTGTGTGTGTGTGTATGCGGGAGAAAAAGAGAGTGAATGTGTGTCTGTGTGTTTTTATAAGACATGCCACTGGTGTATTCCTTGACTATTTTTAGAATTTAAGAGCAGAAACCTAGGTCTGGTGCGTTAGAATTACATACCTTACCTGCTCATGTGCCCCATGTGGTATAGGGTACATAATACAGTGAGCAGCACACACCTCATATGTACTGTGGTGCTTCAGCCATCAGTGTGTCAGGGGGTGGCATGAATGGCTGCCTGTGGATTAGCCCGCAGTTTGCTGAGCCAACCAACTACATTGACAGACAATCCCTTCTTACAGTTATGAGTTTGCAGCCAGTAATCCCAAGGAATGAAATAAAGCTGCAATTACAACTTTAGGAGGCACAGGCCTACAGACACATCACAGGGCCTCAACAGAGGATGTCTTGCACTGACACTTATCCCTGGGACTGACAATTTTATTCAAAGAGGTTTGCAGCTAATGCCAGACAACGAATCCAAGTGAGCTTTAAAAGGCCAATGGAGAGAAACAGCCCGTCGGCTGTGCTCAGTCTCAAACAACTTGACATACAGCGAGCGCTCTAGGAAAGTGCAGAGTAATACCAGACGCAGGCTTTGATAAAAGAGGGAGAAACAGTATGAGGCAAAAAGCTCTCAAGAGTGTAGCTGACCCCAGCACAAATCTGGCCCGGACTCGACCCACCTGCCTTAGAGCAAGCTTTCTTACAGCAAGTGGCTGCTGAAGATGGGGGCTTTCCTTAATGGTCTCTCTCAACACATCTACTCTGCTTCTTTGAGACACAGGATGTTGCACTTCCACTAAACAGCTGACTCAGTTGTGTCAGAAGTACAGCCTTTAGATTTCGGACGCATCACACTCTGGGGCACGTGGCCACTAGAAAGCAGACTCACAGTCAATTTCCCCCAATTGCTGTTTATTAAATACTGACCAATTAAAAACAGATGTGATGTTCAATAGATGACAGCGTTTCAGATTCTGATACAGACAACATGAATGTTAGAGTATGCATGCTGCTTATAGTCGGGCATATTGCATAATCAACCGTGTACTGCGATGCTAGATTTTAGGACTAGGTTGAGCAATATATTTAAGCTCTAAGGCCTTCCCCCACAAACCAGGCCCATTTTTTTTTCTACAATGTAGTTCGAATTTTGTGTGTAAAAGCCATCCACAACATCATGAAGAGCACAGATATGTGCAAAAATTATTGTGTCAAGAAAATGTAAATGTTTTTAGTTTATTTTTTGACACTCCAGCATTACACATTTTTGTGGAAGCAATATCTCGGTAATAAAATCTGTATCTAGTTCACAGTGCACAGTATGCTAAATATATAAACCACTCAGGATGAGACATCTTTACATACTCACTCTTATATTCTGCTTTTAGGGTCACACTAAAAATGGCAGTGATTCTGAGTTGACTCCTTCACACAAAAAAAAACACTGTAACCACAGACAGAAAGAAAAAAGGAAGCAAATGTCTCTCACACATGCTGCGCAGAGAGAGAGAAGAGAGAGTGAGAAATCCAGAACTAGACAAATCCAGCCACCATTGATTGCTATGCTACATTCACTCACAGGACTATCAAGTGACCGGGCTTTCTTTACACACTTACCTTCACTGAGATTCCTCTAGCTGTCTCAGTTCAGGAAATAAAGCACCAACGCAAGCAACTTATATGGGATTCAAAAAGTAACTTTGATAAATGATTAACACATACAATTGCACAACTGAGGACAGGAAGGCTGCACCACAAATGTGTGCTCTTTCTCTACGTCTCTCTCTCTCACTCTCCCTCTCTCTCTCTCTACACACACACACACACACACACACACACACCACACATACTCACACACTCCCGCCCCCAGACAAATGAGCCCCACATGTGAGCTCCACACGTATGAGCAGCAGCCCTAACTGTAACAAATAGTACAGGTACATCTAGCCACACACCACTGGCTCCTCAGTAGGTCCTCCAATGCTTGGGAGGACTAATCACAATGCTCTACCTCTGTAAATTGTTGTTGGATGGGCTTAGCACAATGACGACAGGGCTGCAATGATACAACACAACTGGTGTTTGAATCAGCTTAGGTGAGACCAGGGCTTTTCTTTGACAGTTGAAAAAAAACACTCAAGTCATTTGTGTGATCACAGGCTAGCGCTATGCTATTGGGTGCAGAGGCACACACACACACACAGACACACACACACACACACAAAGGCAAGAAAAACACAACTGTGTTGGCCATTCATGCCACTGCATGGGTACAATGATGTGCAGGTCCATTGTGTTTCTTGGCACCAAAGTAAAATGTAAGAAAGGTCAGTAATATGACTGACATAAGTGTACACAACCATTGCTTAGCCTATGTTACCAAATCATAGACTAGGAAAAAGATCTACCAACACAAACTGCACAAACTGGGGGGGTATTCGTCACAGGGCAACTGTCCCAGGCCACCAAATGTTTTTAGCAGGAAAAATTAGATATAATATGATGACTAAAACTAAACATGTGGGTCTGAGTAATCTACTTTATGCACAACCATCTCCATGGTTTATGCACAGCTATCTCTGGGGTTTCCCAACAAAGTCCGAAATAGAAAAAAAACAGCCAGAGGCAGTTGTGCGGATGAAAATGCTTTGTTAATGTGAGAGATCAAGAGAATGGGCAGACTGGTTTAGGATGATAGAGAGGCAACAGTAACTCAGATAATCACTTGTCTCAACCAAACAATGCAGTATACCATCACTGAATGCACAACTTGTCAAACCTTGAAGATGGGATACAACAGCAGAGGACCACACTGGCCAAGAACAAGAAACTGTGGGATGCCACCATGATAATATGGACCAAAATCTCAAAATAATGTTTCCAACACCTTGTTGAATATGCAAGACAAAATGGGGTCCAACTTCTTACTAGAAAAATGAACCTAATTTACTAGAAAGGTGTACCTAATAAAGTAGCCGGACAGTGTTACAAATCCTCCTGGTAAAAACTGGATGCATCTAAAGACCACTGGTGGTTTTGTGCTAACTAGCCTAACTAGTGCTTTTTACCTCCACTGTCAAGTTCAACTATTTGTATGCTGGAGAAAATTCCTGGCAAATTAATCTTCTTAATCCACTTTCTCTCTTTCTTTGAATGCCTCTAATCTGAAATGCATGAGTTAAGGAAAAATATATTTTTCTCTGTTCTTCAGAAACAAATAATTTTGTCATAAAACACTGAATGAACTATACTATGATCCACAAGAGCAGGAAAAATGATCAATGAGGTTGACAGTGCAGTATATTACAGTAGTCTAAACATCACAATGCAGAAAGCATAACGTTAGGGAATGAGAACTCTATGAGAACTCTTTTTGTGTCCAGTTAGTCAATTTGTCAAAACAGTCAACTGAAAGCATCTTTAGTCAACTGCAGTGATGCAGCTATCAGCTCTTTAAACCCACCATAGGTTATCTAGCACTGGAAGAAAGCACTAAACTGACTTCCTGAAACAGATTATTCCTGAAACAGTTTATGGTGCAGGCTTCACACTCAAACCTTTCATGGCACATGCACTCCTGTGCTATAAACCTGAAGTAAACAGGTCCTTTCCTACAATGATATGGGACAAAGTTCCTAGACACAAAGCACCTTTTGAGGCTCCTATTTGTCAATTAATAACAACTTAAAAACACAATCTCACAGACCAATGGTGGAGCACTAAATGCTTATCACACTGGAACGACAGGGAGGCTCATCAGCCAGGGGAAGAAAAATAAATTAAAAAAAATAATATTTTGAAGATATCACATCACATAGGCTGTCCAGGGTTAAGCTATTCACTGAGGATAGCATAGACATATCAGATGACATTCCGAGTAGTGAACAATGGGATACAGCTATCCACAGGTTTTTATTCAGGATAACATATCCCATAATACTACTTAGCCTGCCAAGATAACAAGGCCACACTGCACAAAGAAATAGACTGATAGAATAGCACTCACCCGGTAACTTGTGCTTCTCTGTCCATGAATGACTAACGTTAGAGATCTCGAGAATCTATTTAACTCAAACCAAGTGATGTACTTATTTGGCTGCATTTCTACCATCACATGAGGCACATTTGGGAGGATTCCATTCAAATCACAGGCGTCAGGCCTATGTCCATTCATTCGGAACTGCCTACAATAATAACTTTTACTTGAAGTAGGACGTCACATTAATGCATATTCACAAGAGAAATCGAACGTGAAGGCTGTGTATGGACGTTTTCGGAGAAAGGTGACGGTATGACTTCTCTTTTCTCCTCGTGGTGCTGCGAAGTTATTTTTAACACTTCCATGGCACGTTCAAGAGATGAGCATTCTCCATCTAGCGCAACCCAACGACACAGAATTTGTTGACACTAGGCCTATACCACCCCCTGGAGGTAAAAGACGAACTTTTCACCTAGGAAAAAAATGCATGCATCTGACAGCAGACCTCACCAACACGGCGGAAGCACAACGCCAAGCACAAAGTATAATTAGCCTATATTTTACTTAGAATCCAAGGGCTTATACACAAATACTTTTAGATTAATGCTCACATACTCACGAACAAAATAGGCAAGGTTTTAGTATGCCTAAAACGGCATAGACTTCTTTTTAGAAGTGATGAAGAACAGTCAGGATGACACATTTTTACTGCCTTCACACACCCTCATAACACCAATTCACAAGACAGCTAAAACTCTAATGCTACACCGTAGTGCATGTAAATGACCATCTATTCACCTCTGGTCATTAGCGCGCTGTGTTCTCTCTGCGCATGTGCATTTCGGGTAAATTATCAGAGCTTTTCAATAACGCCAGGCACTGGCAGCCAGCAAAATTACCCCTGCATGATGACAATTTCAAGACCGCTTTTCATTATCCCACCGAAGTGTCCTTGAGAAAGATACCCCAAATTACTCTGGTGGAAGGTTGGAACCTTGCAAGACAGCCTCTGCCACCAGTGTGTGAATGGGTGAATGTGAAGCATAAAATGCAAAGCGCTCTGAGAGCTCGTACGACTAGAAAGGTTCTGTAAATGCGGTTAATTTACATTAGATCTTAACTCTATGCATTCAACATATGAACATATAAACATAGCTACAACAAACACACATGTAGGCCCACAGTAGAACTAGGCTACATAAAGCTATTATAGACCCCTATCTCGATCATAATAGGACATAATACAAGACAAAAAGTACAAGGCAAAGTGCAATGTTGTGTAATTAGTAAAATGCATCGGGAATGAAAAAGTATTTAATGTGCACATTAGTGTGCGGGGTTTATGTATCATGCGTGTTTGAGAAGTGAGTGAATGCCACAGTAGGGATAACCCATCAGTAGTTCAGCAGAGTGATGGAAGCGGGGGAAAAAACCCTTTCCTCCTGTGGCCGGGTTGTTTTGTTGAGTGATCTGCACCGGGAAAGGGATTTGTACCAAAAAGAAGAGTAGTGTATGCAAGACGTGTGGAGACTTTAATCATGTTTTCTGCACGCTGTACTATTCAAAACTTATTTTGCTTGATGTAGCGCATGCACAATGTACTGAATTAGGGTACTACATTTCCAGTCTGTGGTTGCACCAGTTTTTACTTAACTGATCATTGTTCTCCTCATTATTTGGAATGGTTGTACTGTTCAAGTAAATATTGTTCTTTCCACTCGGTTTGAGCAACCTTGCCTCAAATCCACTCTTTACAACTCAAAAGCACTCTTTAAATATGGTCAGACCCTCATAGGAGTGTTAAAATATTATTTATCCATGACCATGATAATTGTTTTATGAAAGCACTTTCGGCAAAGCTGGTTTGCAAGATCCAAGCATAATTTCCTGACGGACAAAATCTGATTTAGTATGTTTAGAGAAAATCAGATTTATGAGGAACTGACAATGAATGTTGCCTGGATCTGCATATTAATATGACTCGGTAAAACTGCATAAAAAGTGTTCACTTTTATTATTATTTATATTATGAATTACATCCACCACCTAGAAAGGGTGGAGGCGTCACAACAAAAACCAGAGGAAAAAAAAAAGAAAGAAAATTAAAATAAAAATGTGAGACATAATGAGTCAAAAAATAATAATGAGAATTCCAAACACACAACATTTTTGATTGAAGACTTGAAAACACATCATTTCCATTCGCTTTATTTCCTATTATTGCTCCCCACACCACCCATCTTTGCATCTCTTTTTTTAAATAGGGATTCAGAAGGGTGCCGATATGTTCCGCCACCACAAAAACATGAGGCAACAAAGTCCCACTTTATCCCAACCGCTGATCATAGCTGGAAGGAGGTGTGAACAAGCAAGCATTTCCGTAGAAACAGACATAAGGCTGGTGCCTCTGGAATGTTGAGCTCAAGAAGGTTTGTTTCATCCGTCTCTTTTTTTCTTTTTAACATGGAAAGCTCAGAGGATCTTGAGTGTTTAATTTCATCATCTTTGCATTTGCTTTGTTTTTTTTTGTGCAAACAAGTAACCAAGTACACTTTTCGTAGAAGAGGAGACTGGGTGGTGCTTTTCATTTCTATGAGCTTATCCCTTACCCATGACAGACAGTGAAAAATCAGGGGCTTGGTGACAGAGACCAGAAAAGAAAAAAAGGCATAGAGAGAGAGATAAAGAAAGAAAGAAGGAGGGAGGGGGAAAGGGGAAGAAAAAAAAGCAAGACAGCAAAAAAGAGGTGCATCTTCTACAGTAGTCCAAGTCCCTGATGATCCGGAGTGCTCTTGAATGGTCAGATTTTTAAAGTCCACTGCTTGACACTGGCATCGTGAGAGGTGGTCACTATTGTGTGCTCATCAATCCAGGCGATCCCACTGACATGATGCAACCGGTGAGCATCTACAGAAATAACAAAAAAAAAAAACATACAAATGTCAATGTGGCATAACTCAATAGTGACTTGTTATCTTACTAGTTAAACTTTTTTATACTACCATTACCATTATAATATTCTTGACAAGACAAAATACAGTCTCATGGGTTGTTCACACCAAGAACTAACACAACAACAATGTTAAAAGAACGATAAAAGGTTGACAGTCAAATCAGAATCCATAGAACTTTAGACATTAATTCTCACAAGGACAAACATGTTATTATTGCTCAGTGTGGATGGCAATATTGTTATCTTTATAGTCCTTTAAGCACCTGTAATGAAACTATATATACAAGAATCTCGATTTTTTTTTTTATCTGCTCTGTACAAACTCCAGCAGCTAAAGCTAACCAATGGGGATAAGGACAACTAAAACCGAGTGTGCTTGTGTTCAACAGTCAGCTTTAGCTAGCGTTTCACTATTCAGTCGATGCTGTTCCAGTTTTTACCCCTTTTTCCTAATGAGGGCTCTTGGTATAATAGGACAATGGGGCTATGGGTTGTAAAGGGCCAGACATCTTCTCATTTCACAGCATGTCTGCATTGCTTTCACAAGATTTGTTTGGAGCAATGCAAAATTAAAACGTAGCAGCACCAAGTGGGAGCAACACTGTCTAGTTGTGAGAGATGAAGGGGAACTCAGCAGAACTCATCCTGAAAGAAAATCCCTGTTGTGGAACCAAACACCGGGCCAAAGAAGGGCTCAAGTGTGTCACTGTATCCTGGTACTACTGCAAATGGCTCAACATTTTCCTGGATACAGTTACTACGGGATTTAAATAGCCACGTGGGGAACCCCGGCCACTGTACATGTGTTCACTGTCAATATATGTGTGTGTGTGTGTGTGTGTGTGTGTGTGTGTGTTTGTGTGTGTGTGTGTGCGCATGCATGCTGGGAGGCTGTGATCTTGCCTGGCATCTTGATTCTTTTGTCTGCATCAGAGACTGTCCAGACATAGACCATCATGTCCATGCCACCACTAGCAAAATGCTCATTGTCAGGAGACCAGGCCAGGCATACCACCTTGGCATGATGCCCGTAGAAATCGTTTTTGACCTACAAAACAAATCCATGGCAAAATGAAAATTATTACTAAGCCTCAATAAATATTATTGATATCAAGTCAATAACAGGTGAAATGCCACCACTCTTACCGAATAGCCATCTGCCACCGTGAAAACTGTGATGACTTTCTTCTCATCCGACACAGCCAAGAAGGCTCCATCATTAGAATAGGCCATGTCCGTCACTGGCCCCTTAGCCTCCAGGACCTTTCCGTCGTCTTTCAGAGTGTTGCCCTGAATAGAGTACAGGCGCACCTTTCCATCCTGTTTGCCAGAGACAGAGGAACAGAATATGATAAAACACTAAATAGCAGAACACAAAATAGTGTAACTCTGTAAATGCTATGAATCAGTCATTCTAATACTTTCATGTTGATTTTAAAACGGCAGCAGCAGCAGGAACAACAGCAACTTGTCTTACCGCTCCACCCACTGCGGCAGTGCCACCTCCAGGATGAAGTGCTCCTGCCTCCGGCTCGTAGCCCAGATTATCCAACGTAAACACTTTTCTCTTATCCTTCATCAGCACAACCTGCCACAGGAACACAGACGCATGAGAATGGAGTAGCCCAAGATTAATGAGTGCTTCTATGCCATCTCGGACACACACCATAAGATCCTGCCACTGCTTTAAGTGTGTCGTCATAAGAGCCTTCAAGTACATACATAGACGTACTAGTTGGAGAATACAAAGAAATCAAATCTTTCTGCTGTGCAGTGATCTTTAGTTCATTCAAATGCAGGAAAATGAAGGTCTCATGCTAATGTTTCTCACCTGACCAATGCACACAGCCATGGCAAGTCCACCAGAGGCCACAGACACACATTTAGGCTGGACATCCATCTTGAGAAGATCAGAGGCACTGAAATCCAGTTACCAAAATAAGTTACATTTACTGTGCTGATGCATACGGTATAGTGCCACTAGGGGTGGGCGATATAGTCTAAAATTTATATTGCGATATATTTTGAACCATAGACGGTAGATGATGTATATCACGGTATACTTTGGTATGTAAATTACAGCATATCAGTTTCTTAATGGTTACCATAGCATAAAGTCAATATGTACAACAGTTGTTTAGTCATCGTTCGGAGGTGTTTATATTGGACTCTCAAATTCACACAGAAGTAACCTGGTAAACTGCATTTGTGTCAGGCAGTAGCTGTTCAATTTATAGGTTCTTACACAGTTTTGTTGTAAGAATGAAAAGGTGCTATCAATAAGGTGAAGCTACAGGTCAACATTTTTTCACATGGTTGTGGAGACGCAATGAGCCTATCACGGTATGCCAATATAACCCAAAATCTCTATCACTGGCCAAATGCATATTGCATACGGTATATATCGTCTATATTGCCCACCCCTAAGTGCCACTACAAAATAACTAACTTCTGAACTCCTTCATAACATACACACACACCTGTATTCTTTTTTGGTCACGTCAATGTACCGCACCGTGTCATCCATGCTGCAGGTCACAAGTTGGTTGGAGTCATTCACAGCCATCTTGGCCACAGAATTACTGTGTCCTTTGCCCAGAAACTCATCATTCACCCCGGTGTCAGCATCCCAGTAATGTGCAAATTCATGGTTAAGGGTCATGACAAACTGAGAGAAATGGGAATCGTGGGAAATTGCTGGCAATGACAGCACTGGAGAAAGCTGTCTAAAATGAAAAGCATAACAGTGACAGAAGACAAAGGAGGCCAATAGAGAGGCATCAATAATATAATTTCTCATGCAGGGTCTCTCTAAAACTAGTATTTGTTCATTTACAACACCCCACCCAAGTAACACTATATAGACTGTCGATTAGATCACTTAATTTCCTGTAAGGATATTAATATGACCGTCATGGCTTCCAGAGTAGATGTAGTTCCTTCCATCGCTTTTGTGGACGGTCAAGGACTGAACTGATTTGCTGTGTCCCTGGTAGGAATCACAAGGATGTTTTATAACTCCTGTTCAAATGTTTTATTTTTATTTATTTACATTTTTATTATTATGTTTCTAAAATAGCCAAAAACTAGGATGGAAAAAAAGTAAAGGCAAACATTAGTTGAAGGTTGTCTCTAAACCTGGAAACAGTTACCATTCTGAAAGCAATCTAAATAAATATTTCAAAAAGGAGCACTTACACATGAATAACTTTGCCTACTCTTACTTCCCTTTCATAATCAGTCAGTCAGACAATAATGGTCAAACACAAATTTCTCTGAGACAGCAACCAAAATACTATTTAGGAACGAGCAATTAATCACGCCACTGAAGAAGTAGTTAAATAGCTGACCTTGATGGTGCGGAGCGGGCGGTCAGGGTTGTTCTTGTCCAGGTAGTTGATGTAGCCTGACAGGGAGATGCTGAGCAGGTGGTCCTTCTGCCAGAGGCAACCCAGCTGCTGGTCCATGACATCTGCGCCCATGTTGAAGGTTGTGACGGCCGTGCCTGCACCCACATCCCATAGCTTCACGGTCTTGTCACCAGAGGCGGAGATCAGCTTGGTGCTGTCGGGGCTCCAGCTCACCTGCAGTCATAAAGAGATTATCAACACCACAGCCATCAACCTCATCATCATCATCATTGTCATCATCACATATTTATTGAGAGGTAGTCATTTAGGTCAGTAGAAGCACTAGTAGTATTATGTGCGATTGATAGACTTGCCTCACAGGGTCATATAGAACTTCTTACTTTAAACGTTTCAACTTGTTAAAAAAACAAAAACAAAGCACAATCACACTTTAAGCACTCTTCCTGAAAGCACTGTGTAACAGCAATAATTCCAATTGTTTTCTTTCCATTTTTCTGAAATAAAAAAAAAAAATCCCTTGAGCCATTGCTACTAAACTGCAGCCTGTTGATTAAATCATGGTACAAGTACAGTGTTGTTCAAACATCCTGTGCAGCCACTCAATTACAGTAGTTTACACTAGATCTAGCTGGAGGCTACGCACAGAGCATTCACTCTCACACACACACACACACACACACGCACACACGCAACCCAGGGAGCTCTCCAGGGAGGAAACTGAAATTAAACATTATGCCCCCCCACTCCACCACCACACGCTCAAGCTATTTCTCATCCAGCATATTTGGACTACTTCTGCTGACTTTATTAAAATAAAAATAAAACAAAACAGACATTTTATTTTATACTTACTGCATAGATTCCACCCTCGTGGGCTTTTTCTCCACCAAGAGTGCCAACCTTCTCGCCGGTCTTGCCATCATAGATATTGATCTAAAACGACACAGACACTTAAGTTGAGCATGACATGCTTCCTTATTTTAAAAAAGCAAATAAAAACATCACAATACATGCATGACGTGTTTTTATACATGAGAATGTCACTGACTGGTAAGTGGACAAATATTTGTGTGTAGAAAAAACTATATAAAAACATATAAAAACTGACATACAGTATGCTGAGATTTGCTTAAATCAAAAATGTATAAAACTAAACCACTGAAACAGAAACCTCATTTTTTGCACACTGATGGAATGGACGCAACATCCCAGTAGTATAAACTGTTTCAGAAAAGCTGACGGCACTAAACATGCTTTGCGTCCTTTGTGGCCCTCTAATCACCACTCTGACAATCTTGGCCAAAACACGCTTAGTGAAAAAAAGTAATCAACTCTCCACTTTATTTGATGGATGTGATGGTATTAAACAGGTCCAGATTTAAGTTTAAAGTGACATAAAATCAACAAGAAAAACGACAGCTTTTTCCCCCCTCACAATGAGCTGAAATGTATTTGACTTCTCACTTTTCTCACACTGTTCTCAAAACATCTCCGATTCAGACCAGAGAGAGTTGAAGGCCAATGGCCTTGGAGTTTCACTCACCATGCCATCAGCTCCCGCCGAGACAAATCTGTTTCCGTCTGGAGAAAAGCGCACACAGTTGACAAAGCGACTGTGGTCCTGCAGAAATGAAGACAATGATAATACGTTAGCTTCCCCGCTGAGAGACACACACAAACAGTTCACAGTCTTCTCATGTTGTTTTTTGTGCGAGCCCAGACTATAAACTGACGCCCTGCAATTTACTGTAGTGGTTACTGTATAGCCGTTTGAGAATCAGAAAAAAAAAAGTGAGAAAGGTTACCATATTTTCAAAAATGTATCTGGAATAGTTTTTGTCTTTCTGTTTGACTGCAAAGATTATATCATAGAGAAACAGTGACTCTAATGACCTGATATTATGTCACCAAAACAAGGGAGTTGCTGTTGCTTTTCCCATTAAACACACCATGCTTTTCATAAAACATTGTGAGAAAAAAAAATGACAGTGCTTGCACACTACAACAAGGAGTTATTTTGTGAACCCCTTACATGTATTCCTTGCCAAAAGCTGAGCCAATCTCACATTACTGAGACAAACGGCCAAGTGAGAATGGTGTGAATCAAGCACATGAGGAACGCTTTTAATGTATTCAAGCAGGCAACCATCTCAATCACAACCAAGCCATTTCAGCAACCAAAGAGCCATTTCAGCAACCAAAGAGCACACTTCTGCTTGTTCAAATGATCGATGTAAGCAGGCGATTCTCATGAGAAAAAAAAAGTAATGTCAAGTCATGTTTAGGCTTGTTAAATCCCTGACAGAATAGGAATCCTAAAATTGCTGCATTTTGCTCTGTCAGTCAAGGTTAAGTGTTGACCAGTTAGTCATAGTAAAGTAGACGTCTTCACAATTGCCAAGTGCTATCCTTATAATGCATATGAGTTCACACAAAGCCAGCATGTCTACCTGCTTTACATAAATGTGTGTGTGTGTGTGTGTGTGTGTGTGTGTGTGTGTGTG
>JAGFZM010000152.1:491103-501293 GCA_017657215.1 Limnothrissa miodon | reverse complement strand
TGTGTGTGTGTGTGTGTGTGTGTGTGTGTGTGTGTGTGTGCTCTTTGCTCATTGAACTCAGTAAACATTTTGGAGACCCACTGGCCTCGTGTTGTAGTGCACGCTGGAGCTCTACTGCAGATGCACTGCCATACATAAGGGCTATTGTATTATTGGCCAGTTATATAATACGCATTAGAAAGAAAGGAAGGGGGGCTGTTTGTTAAAATATGACGGCTCTTTCTTGTACACAACATGAAGCCATTAGTTAGCAGGCAGCCAAAAAGTTCATTGAAATAAAGAGGAAGGAACTGCCTGGTGCATTTTAATTTCTCTCAGTGTTCAGTCATTTCATCAGTTAAAATTCTTCCAATATTCACTCCTCTGGCAGCAAACAAATCTTTGGCTTAGCAGTCCTCAACCACCATCAAAAAAAAAATCTATTAATTGGTTTCCAGATTCCTGTCAATCCCGCAACCCTTGCAAGATTCCCTACGGAAAGCTGACAGAGTACATTCCAAAAGACTTCCTGTCTCTATGCTGAGAAGGCACTCACGCTCATGGTGAACTTGAACTTAAATGGTGGACCCTCGAAAAAGGTGCAACAGCTGTCATCTGCGCCAGTGACCAAGCGATAAGGACGAGTCTGTTTGATATCCACAGTGTTGATGATCTTGCTGTGGCCAACAATCTCTCCCACAGAGGACCCACTGTCCCAAAGGAATACAGCTCCAAACCTAACACACACACACACACACACACAGACACACACACACACACACGACTTGTCAGATCGCTTCAAGAAAGGATCTACACACTTTATCAAAGCACAATTAAACCATTCATCAACATTTTTGTCTTAGAATGATGATGCAAAACCATTTTGATTGTGTTATGATTGGACGGTCATAATCATGCCCACATTGATGACTGAAGTATTCCAGGCAAAATTAAATAAATAAATAAATAAATAAAAGTTAATTATCAATAATTATCAGTAATGCACAGAACATACTCATCCTGTTGCAATGCTTCAAATCCTGGTTATGCTGCAGACAAAATGATAATTTGACTCACTTCTCTCTGCCTTCTCCCACCACAGCAATTCTCTTGCTGTCCTCAGTCCAGGCTATGTCCTTGATCTTGCCTCCGAAGGGTTGGTACTCATACTTCAGCAGGTGCTCCTTCTGGGTAGTGTCCCAGATTCTAATCTTACCCGAAACATCTGTGCAAAATGTTTTATTTTTAACCAATACATGTATCCACAAAACATGTACATGATGAGGTATCAAAATCAAAGCAGTGTAGTTACTCAAAGTAATAGTCAATCAGTTTTACATATGTTATGTTTCTGTCCTCCGAGTATTGGTACTCATTAAAAAAACAAAGACCAATATAATGACTGAAGAAAATACACCTTACATACCTCCAGATGCAATATAGAAGCCACTGGGTGAATACTTGGCTACAATGACTTGATGGGGATGTTCTGTATAAATATCAGCAATGGCAGGGTTCTGTCACAAAGGTGAGATAAAACAACAAGATGAGGAATAAAGATTACTGATATCGGATTAAGGACTACTAATATTTAATTTCTTAAGAATATGCTGTTCAGTTAGGGCCTTGGTTTACAGCTGAGCCCAGTATTGTGACATGACAACAAGCTACATGATTGCCTACATCTTAATCTGTCTTGACTCTCTTTTCATAAGACATTATTTTTAATGTAGACATCATTACATCAATATTTCTAATGATGACGCTCTTCCCGTTGGTGTACAAGAAGTTGTTGCCTTTGGGGTCTCCACCGAGGATTTTGGCGACTCCCCTCTCCATCTGCGGAAGGCTGGCAAAGACGTGTTCTGTAAGTGCAGGAAGAAATCACACCTGTCAAATGTCCCTCCCTCTGTGGTCAGCGCAGCAACGGGGACTACAAGTAATGAAGTAGGTACTAACAGACACCAAGGGCCAACATGACAGCTAAATTACATGATTGTAGACAATGTTGCATAACGTTAATGTTATGTTTACAGGAAAGCTAGTTTTCCACAGAGTAAGTGCCAAATGCCATGTGTTCCAGTGTTCCGTATTCGACCGGTACAGTCCTACTCGGTGACCCCCTTTTCAAACGGGATGAGTGATCAAGATTTAGGACAACGATTGTTTGCGTTCTCTCACTGTTATTGATGCATTCGGAAAATATGCTATGCAGCTAATAAAATACCATACAGCGGCACCAAAATTAGCAGCCAGCTAATCACGATACCTAAACACGCTACTCCGGCTGGCTGGCTTGCTACTATCTCAAAACCAAAGCATAGTGTCAGTTTAGTTAGTAGCTAATGCTGCTAGCGTAACATTTACTTCTTTAACAAGGAACTAGTCAAACGTGCGACAGTAACTTAAAATTATTTACCACACTTGTCAGCCAGTGATATATGTATTAATATAACGTTAAATCTACCAGTCTAGCATCAAGCATAATATCCAGCCGCAAGCTCCCCCTTCATATCATTCCATTACAATGTGTCCACATTTCCGCATCAGTCGGAATGGCGATTAGGTAGGCTACAGTACGTTAGTAGTTTCACACCCCATAGTATTTAGGTATGAGAACAATGCTATTGTTATGTCCCCACTGCTCAGGTGTGAATGGTAAAGGGTAAGTATAAGCATTTCGTTTGTTTTGTGCTGAGAATGATTTTGGACGACTTTTGGATAAACCTGTGACGGACATGGGCGAGGTTTCCAGCCACTGAAGCTAGCTAACGTTAGCTGAATTCTCTGCAGCCAAGTGAATAAAAACCTGTCAAGATGTTAGCACACTAACAAAGACTTCCCAGTGTTGAATGAAAACTGGGAAGGAATACACAGAAATGGATTTAACTGGACTTACTCAATTCGTATGCCATGTTGGCTAGTTTTGCTGTAATTTCCTCGAATGAATGGAACAGTGAGCCTCCCCGATCCTCGAGTCCCTGTCACCGGCAGGTCTAGACTCTCCTAATCCCACAAATACGGAAGCAAACGCGGCTCTCGGTATGCTTGGCTTTGCCCATATATAGTAAAGTCGGCCTCCACGCGAGCAGCTGTCGCCCTCACCAGGCTTGTGCTCACTTGCCAATTGAGGAAATGACGTTTAGTGCATAAAGATGCTGCAAACGCCCAAAGTTGAATTTGACTGTGATGGATGGGAAATCATTCAAGGGATGCAGGCGAACTCGTGTCCATTTAACTGAAATTACATGTAGTATAGCTGTTATTTTGGAAATTAAAGTAATCTGGGTCTTTTTTTTAATAGCCTAATTAAGTAGTGGTATCTGCTAGTTACCCAATCAGGCTACAATTTAGGCTAATGGTCTTTGCAGAATGTCTGGTTGCCAGACATGTGATGTCAGAGATGTCATCATTGGATGGACAGGCTTGATTTTTTTTGCAAAAAATATTTGGTCACTAAACAGGATCGCCATCATTTGTGTTAGTGTTTCTGATGTAGGATGATAATCATTGAAACAATAAAGGCTTCTAGGAATTGCAGCACAATCAATAGGCTACATGGATACCAGAAGCTTTCAAATGGCTATTGGCTACAAATAGGCTACAATGTAAAATGCAACAGGCCTATTTCAATAACTGGAATAAACCAATTACATTTGATTACTTTTGGATTAGGCTACTATTCTATTTTGAATTATTTTTAACTCAACCATTTTTACTTTTTAAATGGTTATGGTTATTACATTTAAACTAATTTTAAATGTAATAAAATTAATTAATTTTAAACTCACTCAAGACAGCAGTGTTAGACTTTAGAACATGCTGATCTTTGATTGCCTAAATGGCATTTACAAGGTGACAGAGGCAAATAGGCAGAAACAGCAATTGGGCTATCACTGTGAGCATGATATGTTTGTGATTTAGGTTGTAGGTTTGTAATGTAGGATATGTTAAGATACTCAAGTAAGCCCAAGTTGAATAGCCATTGATTTAGCTACATTTCTTCATCTGTTTGAGGGGTATTCATCTTTTTCTTTTCTTGTTGTAGTGTGCAAGCACTGTCATTTGCATATCCACACATCATAATCCTTTTTATTAGGCCTACCTATTTTTATTAGCAATTTCACATAATTAAATAAATAAAAAGGTGCTACTTATTGGTCTGTGTTTATATTTTTTTCTCTTTTTTCTTAAGTAATATTTTGAATTAAATGTGCGTTATTTGTAATAAAGTCAGGCGTCACTGACATAGTTTAGCCCACCTTCTTGTCCGCTTCATTTGGGAGAGGTGAATTGTAGCCTATAGGCTACTCTGCGCCCCCAACCCCTCCTCATCCCCTCTCAGCTCGCTCAGCTTCTGTGCGGCTCCTTCAGCAGCAGGCAGGGGCGGCACAGGTAGGCCTATCTTATCATAGAAAACTGCTTCGCGGCACAGATTTCTTTTCCCCCTCCAAGTTCGTGTGCCGCCCCCCACGTAATGCCGCCCTGGGCGGCTGCCCCGTTCGCCCATGCCTAAAACCGCCACTGTGCACTCCTGTTGTAAGCCAGTCTAATAACAAATCATGGTCTTAGGGCAGAGTGTGTAATGCATCTCTATCTTTCCCACCCCAGTCTCTCTCTAAACTAAGTCATGCACTAATTGTAGCCTACTCTAGTGAAAATGTAACTCCTGTCAATGTAGTCTTTCTATTAAGGTCTTTAGGAATAAGGCACATTAAATGATCTACTGATTTAACACAAATTCTATATCTCCCTGAAGAAATTATATTTTACCCTAGAGCAGTTTCTGAATCGTGTGTCTCACGAAGCGTGTGTCTCGCGCTCAATGCGTGTGAGTTGGCAACCCTGCTTTGGCGCCTCTCTATCACCCTGATCTCCCAAGTGGCATGCCGATGGTGAGAAAGCCGCGCTGCAACGCCGCCACCCGGTGGTTGAACCACTGTACTAACACCATTCACATTTGTGCTGCAATGTCGCCCTCTGGCGGAGGCGCTTTCATCCGAGAGCAGTAGCCTATGCTAAAACTGCAGACTGTAAACTAATTGGGAAAAACGGGAAAATCATCCTCAGACAGGGTAGTATGCTGAATTTTAATATGCTGAGTGCAATTTATTTATTTCGTTTATTCTTTGGGGCCAAGCTAGGGGCGCGTTTTCCCCTGTACAATCTATGGTTTTCCCCCAAATCATAGCCGGCGGGTAAAATCAGCATGGGGGCGAGAGGCGGGGTTTTGTTTATGTTTATTCGTGGCTAGGTGTCTATTATCCCTAGGTACTGGTGATTTGCCAGTGTCTTATTCATTTGAGGATTAAAAAAAATATATACACAAATTTTGTCAATATTCCTATGAATATTGTGAAATTTTAATGAAAAGGCAGTCATTACTAGTTAGGCAGTCATTACTACATGTTTTGTTGTCCTATAGACTGTTCGGTCCTGATGGAATTATATTATGGCGATGAATTCTCTTTGGCGGTGCCCAAGGATGCATCTGTGCTGGAGTTCACCACTCCCAATTTGAGTGACTGTTGGGTCCTGTGGAGCCGGATTAACAATGACATCACAAGGGGGGCCGGGTGGGTGGTGGTAGGTGATCGCTGGAAGGCCTTAGGATCACCCACACAGACGCAGGCCGCTATGCTTTCCTGAAGGAGAGTGGAGATGAAATATTCAGCACTAGGCTCTATGTTAAAGGTACACCAGAAAACATTCCAAATTGCCAACAATCTGTTTATGTAGTCCCGGGATTTGTTTGTAATCATGTAGCCGAATTTGATAATTTTTCATCTTTCTATCTTTCCACGCTTTTGAACTTCAAATGCATCTCAATATTAGTGACATGACCATCCAAAAAAACAAGACAATTGATGTGAGACTTTAATGTATAAATTTCCTTTAATATTTGCCCTACGAGATTAATGTCTGTAAATAAATTATTCACTTTCTCTCTCTTTGTCTTTTTTTAGGATCGTCACAATCTCAATCGGAGTAGGCAGCTGCGGATACCTATTGGTATTACTAGTTGTTTATTGCTGCTCTGTTGCGCCTATGTAAGGACATAGGCAGATGCCCCAGTTGCTTCCTCTGGCTCTCAACAGTGTGACCGTGTTCATGTGAGTAGCCCTAGACCTGGCGGGGAAAAAACGTTTGTTTGTGGAGCTATACACCACTTTTTCCACCACCACTTTTACTTTACTTTCTTTAGATCAGATTATATAGTAATGTCTGCATCAGGTGCATCATTTATGACCCACTTTCCAGAGGTATGCTTCCCATCATCTTAGTTGCTAATCACTTTGGATCTTCAAATTGACAGTTATAAATGGGCAATTACTTCAAGAATTATGGTTAGTTAAAAAGTGGTTATAATGTATTTAGGAAGGATGGTGATAGGAAGTGCTCCGCTGATCAATTGGTTTTTGGTATCACTTCCAGACTAAGGTTAATATACTGATTACATATTTTTTTCCTTGTCTATTCCTCTTCCAGGTAACAAGTACAGCTAAGTGTTGCCTACCCTCTGCAGAGGAAACAGAGCGTCAGTTGTGGCCGCAGTTCAGGTCTTTGTCAACCTTCAGGTCCCCTGACCCACCTGTAAGTTCTCAAAAAATTCTCCATTTCATAAATTACACTTCATTCCTCGACCTTCATTTCTCATTTAATGTTCTTTTTACCATTTATTAGTTAGAACATTTAGTAAAATCATCTAATTCTGTACAGAAAAAGTTAAATGTCCTTCATACTTTATTATCTACAACTTATCCAAAATGTCCTCACCTTTTCATTGTTTTCAGATGTATTAGTTAAAAAATAGGTTGTTTTTATTGTTGCTGTTACAGTCTTATGAGGAAGCAGTAGGCAATCATTTTGAGCCTTGCCCAGAGTATAGCCCCGCTGCACCTGTGCAGGTATGTAGTTGTTGAGTTTTCTTCAAAGGGGTTATTTTAGGTGGCTAGGTTTCTGACCACGCTTACTTACTTTCTAATGTTACGGCCTTTAGTGTTATGAGAAATCCTTAAAAAAAAACATTAAACCAGAATTAGGCAAAAATTATTTTAGTGGGAACCTTTAACAATTGATTTGCACTGGGAACATGCCTGCCTTGTGTCCTTTAGTTTGGGCAGGCTAAAGGAATGATGCACACCACAGCTTTTCAGTTTTACTCAACCTGTTAACATTAAAACTAACCTCAATAAAAACACAGACCACCAGCTATCTGCAGTGAATTACCATTCATGAAGGAATCACTGCCAGTAAAACGGTATAGGGTGTTTTATTCATACAACTCATCAGATATCACAGTTTTATTTATTTTCTATTCTTTTTGTTACATATTTTTTATGAAATCCTACTCGTTTATGTAAGAATATATAAATGCCATTTAAAAGGACAAGCTTGTCCTTTTGATTCTGTGTATTAAAACATTGTGTGTAGCCTTTTGTAATTTCGCAACCTTTTACTGAAAATTATATTGACATCTTTAATTTGACTATATTGTGTGAAATTGGGTGTGTTCAGGGGCAGTTCTTTTAGTCCAGTGTAAAAGTCCAGTTTTAGTCCAGTAATAAAGTAGCCCATCGCATGTAATAATAATACTACACTACTCTAGGGGTGGGCAATATAGACGATATATACCGTATGCAATATGCATTTGGCCAATGATAGACGAGATTTTGGGTCATATCGGCATACCGTGATAGGCTCATTGCGTCTCCACAACCATGTGAAAAAATGTTGACCTGTAGCTTCACCTTATTGATAGCACCTTTTCATTCTTACAACGAAACTGTGTAAGAGTCTATAAATTGAACAGCTACTGCCTGACACAAATGCAGCTTACCAGTTTACTTCTGTGTAAATTTCCAGTCCAATATAAACGCCTCCGAACGATGACTAAACAACTGTTGTACATATTGACTTTATGCTATGGTAACCATTAAGAAACTGTTATGCTGTAAGTTACATACCAAAGTATACCGTGATATATATCATCTACCGTCTATGGTTCAAAATATATTGCAATATAAATTTTAGACTATATCGCCCACCCCTACACTACTCTACAGTTTATCACTCAACTAAAGCCCTCACAGCAATCATCTTATGTGTTTGTCACTTACAGTAACTTCACGACTCCCTGAAAATCTTATTTCTAACATGTTGAATAAAACTACTAAGCCATACTAGTATCTTTTGCTGATGACAGTTAATATCACAGCGCTAATGTTATTAACCCTCACATATAGAGAACATGGTATCATCACTCCTGTTTGAGGTTTTGCCCTTCAGTTACTAGTCCTTCTCCTAGAGTTTAGATTAAATTTGATTAGTTGGCAAAGCAGGAATAATTCCTCCAGAAGGCAGATTTGTTTCACAGATTTATTCATCTGAAACAGACACAGTGCTTTCACCTTTGGCTAACATTACAGACAGTCATAGAAATAACACTTAGAATCAAAAACTTGGGGTCACTGCTGGTGTGGCAGGAGGGAAGGTCATTGTCAAACATCCAGGTTTATAAAACGGGTCATTTGTAGATTCCCCTGAAAATGTCCATGCTGACCCAAAGAATTGAACATTAAAACCACACAAGGCTAAAAGCACCCCAAAGGCTCTTACAACTTATAACATGACAAAGGTAGCACACAGCACTCAGTCCTTGTTCCCAGATCCACACCCATTAAAATCACCTCCACAACCACCACCCAATGAATCTCCTTTGCTGGCCATCACTGGCCACTTCTTTCAATCCATCTTCTTTTTCTCGATGGCTTTGAGCTTCCCCTCTAATGTATTAAGGCGGCTCTCCACGGCGCCTGCCTCCATGCCGCCCGTGGCTAAGCCGGTGACAACGTAGGCAAACACCAGTGCACCCAATCGCATGGCAGTGGTGTCAGTGGGCGCGCTGGTGTCGCTGACGATCAGCCCAAAGAGCCACAGCGTTGCGACAGCCTTCAGCAACCAGAGCACCCGCCTGAGCACCGACAAGGCCAATCGCAGCACCACAGACAGTAGCCAGTAGCCAATGAGAGCCAGCAGTGCCCACTTGGCCACTGAGGCCACACCCTCTGGAGTAAAATGTGGGAAGGGGAGTGAGGCTGTAGAAAGACATATAAAGAGAAATTTACTTTACTGTGCACACTGGTTGGAAAAGCTTCTTGCTTAACTTATTTGGCAGTTTCCAATAACATAAAATTTTATGTAGCATAATACAATATAATATAATATAATAGTATGCATTAAAGCATTCCTGTGACTGCCCAATACTGAAGCCTTTCTATCATAGCTCTGTCCCCTGCTCCAACACACACATGTACATGGCACACGCATTCAATTAGGAGATTAAACTGCACTATCACCACTAAATACATCACCAGAATCATGAAACAAATAAACTACATTGGGCGCAACCATGCCACTGGCAGTGTTTTAGGTTGTAAATACTAAATTGCAGTAAACCATTTAAGCTATCTAGAAAGTGGAAATCTTCTGATGAACACTACATTCACAAAAGTTATAGCCTACTTTAATTAAGATCACAAAATCAGGTTTGGTTATCTCCCCAAGCAAAGTTCAGGGAGGTGTTGCAACAGGGTCTCTCAAAAGAAGACCAACCTAATTCCTTAATGCTTTCTCCTGGGCAACACAACACCCAGACACAAACCTTTTGGTAAGCCCAGTCATTCTTTTGACAGGAGGGACATACGTGTCAGATCAGGAATTGGCCTTTAGGCTAAAATTACATACTTTCTCCCACTCATTTACTTTCTCTCTCTCTCTCTGTCACACACATACACACACACACACACACAGCCTTGAGGTGAAAGTCATGTGCAAGATCTAACTTAGCAAATTGTAACTAAACCATGGCACCAACATAAAACTGGTGCCAGCCTTGGGACTAATTTCATACAGACATTTTTGGTTACAAATGACCTTCCAATCTTTACAAATTCCTTGCTGAAATACTTTTGCTGGCAACATTCACACACTTGTTTGAGTATGGTTCAAACATGTGTTAGGGATTTACCTGCAAGAGGCATTTTTGCTCACTGCAAATCCACTTGTGAAACAGAACAATGAATCAGACTGAAACCAGTGAGAATAAACCATCCTGTTTGCCCTGTTTGCAACAAACCAATACTACATACTAAATCAACACATCTGAGCATTGCTGATCTGGAATACCAACAAGGAAGGAAAAATGTGTT